>JAHWFP010071901.1:0-22716 GCA_023313725.1 Lithobius niger | reverse complement strand
CCCTCAGTAAGGAGTAAGCGATTAGTAAAAACGTGAGCAAGTTGCGGTAGACAAGTCACTACGTTTACATGGCCACTTCGAAGCGCTTCAGAGCGATGCGCATCGCGTCCGTGTCGCCTCCGTGGGTCTTGTAAACACCCGTTCGTAGCGCTTTCTCTGTTCGTGGCGCTTTCCCCCAATGCGCTTCACGGAGGTGGTTTGAGCATCTGTATCGCTTCGTCTTTGTGCATGTAAACACTCGCAATCGCATTGAGCCGTTGGAGAAAGCATGGTAAAGATGGCGGACACAGTTACGGCACCCACGTAATTTGTGTTGGGGCCATTCGAATTTTAGGTAAATAAACTGAAAATGAGTGTGCATGAGTAGGAAGACCACTAAGTTTTGATTACATTTGGTTACTTGGGTCTAAGCTGACCTAGTTTACAACATGCAGGGGGGAGAGCAGCGTGGGACCTGCTCACTCTTCGCCAAAGGGAGGGCAGGAAGAAAGGATTTTCCGATCGCACTGGCCGAATCGCCTTCCTTAGCGGATTGGCCCTAATCGCTATCTTTCGTCTTGTAAACAGGTGCCGTTTTTTGATGCGCATTTCAAAGCGCATCGCTAAAATGCGCTTTCATGTGGCCATGCAAACGTAGTGATTCTGTGCGAGTGTTTACATGCACAAAAACGATGCGATACGGATTTTGAAACCACCTCCGTGAAGCGCATTGGGGGAATGCGCCACGAACAGACAAAGCGCCACGAACGGCTGTTTACAAGACCCACGGAGGCGACACGGACGCGATGCGCATCGCTCTGAAGCGCTTCGAAGTGGTCATGTAAACGTAGTGATTGTCTGAACTTTGGCCGTCCAATGAGAGACGATGCCGACAATACTAACAATGGTTATAACAATATTTTCGTACTTACGCGCCATCCCACGCCATCCTCGTTACACCCCTAGGCTCCAAACCATAAAAGGTACGCAGTTCGTATAGTATAGCATTCCTCCAATTTCATAGCTGGAAGCCTTCCCGTTATCTCGGTATCGATGAATAATCACCCTATGGAAATCAACTTGGGGATGAGGGTACTACAATTAGCTACCTAGCTATAGTTACACATTTGCAACGTAGAGGGTCAGATTTTGCATTGAAAGCAGATTAGCTGACATTCCTACACGAGTTAATTTTTGTCAGGTGGGTCATTGCTGTCGATTTCAACACAATTTAAGCTTTTGTACCGCATTATTATTTTTTCTCAAGTAGCTGAAATGTGCTCAACTATGCTTTAGGATATAAAACACTGACGCTATGGCGTCGCGCTACGATGGTTTACAACCTCGACAATTGAATTGATGTGATGTTTGTTGTGATGTTTGTTGCCTAACTTGGTGCGACACACTATCGTGTATCTAGATAAGGCAACACAGCTTATCTTCAGGTTGTTATCTTTTGTTTTCAGTTTATTATCTTCAAATTTAGTATCGGTGTTGGTGTCACCAGCTAAGGTATCAGATCCAAAAATGTGGGTATCGACCAGCGTCAATTGCCAAGAATTTTATAAAATTGGTAACTTGGCACTACAATGAATGCAAATTGTAAATAAGATCAGCAAAAATCGTAAACTATAAAAACCTTATGCAGTAAGCTATCTTTGTCATATTTGTTTCAATCAAGTGATGTGACCTGGATTCGAACTAGTGAATGTGTCCGATGCCAGAGCACTACCGATAGGGCAACCATCTTTGCTGATATATGGCAACTTATCCAATGACATGAAGATTACTCACTAAATTCGTTATTAAGATCATAACCCTGACCAGAACTTCATTCGACCGAATGAGCTCACTCATAGGCAATACAATTCAATTCACACTCATAAGACTCAATGAAAGAGAAAAATGACTGTAAATAACATAGAGGTAAATTGGACATGAGTCTTTAGCAAAAATCATACACTAGAAATAACGTAGTACAATAAGCTACTTTCATACACTTACGTTTCATTGAAGTGATACGACTTTTATTGGAACCAACGGACAAGGCCATCACCAGTCCACTACCTTACTGCCTTAACCAACATGGCTACCTGTGCACTTGCATAAACGTAATTCACTCAACCCGTTATTAAGGTCAAACCGTGTCCAGGACTCCATTCGACAGATTGTGCTCGATCATAGGCGATGGAGAGTGAATACAAATCAACGAAGGAGCCGTATGAATTACCCATCGCCTATGGCCTTCGTTGAACCTTAAAGCGTATATTGACTGCCTATTCCTCCGCACATTCGGTAGAATGGAGTCCTGGGGTCGTTTGTGACCTTAACAATGGGTTCATTGAGTGTTCTTCATGCCAGCAGACAAGTGGTCATATCAGTTGTATGGTAGTGATGTGGTGATGGACTTAGTTACCAAGTCGAGTCCCGGTCACATCCCTTGATTGAAACGAAAGTGCATAAACGTGCCTACTGAATTTCGTTATTTCTAGTGTGTGATTTTCGCTGATGGTGTGTTTCTAATTTGCCTTCACGTTATGTATGGTGATTTGTATCGATTATATTATTGGTAGCAGGAGCGTATAGAAAACAACTATAGGAGCGTGTGTGGCTGGTCTATGTTAGGAGTGCTTAATTATTTTAGTACGATGTGCTAACACCAGAAGAAGCAACAATACTGCGCCTGCGCCAAGTTGTCTAAAATCGAAACTGAAACTTAGCACCCGAATCAGACGTGTGCTAACGAAACCAACGCTCTATTTTATTGTTGGCTAGAGCAACTTCACGAACAACTGATTGTCTGTTTGTTTAGTTTTTTTATTATTACTTTGGTATTGTTTCCATGTTAAACACTTATTGTTTAAAAACAAAGGACCAAAAATTAGCACTGAGAACGTGACGCACACCTTTAAGCATCTCATGCAGGTGGCGACCTCTGCTAACAAATTTGTACACCACTGTAGCCGCTCCTGACTTAACACTGTAGTGGAAGTTACCGAGACACGCTCCTACTTGTTTTCTATAGGCTCCTGCTGGTCGGAATATCCATGATAATTAAATGTTGCCATTATGGAACGACAACTTAATCTTAAGGTATTATTATAGATTCTATGTAATGTTCATGCAATCTCAATAAACTTACATCTTCATTGTACCATAAGTAACTAGCATTGATGCCTGGCAATTCAAAGAGTTCCCAAGGTTCCACATTACAGTAATCTGGGTAGTTCTTCCGCCTAGCTATTATTTTCTGCAATTTCAATCTTCTATTATCGCCGGGACAAATAGTGATGGTTGGGATTCTTTCTAGGATGTCAACATCCTTCACTTCCAAAATATTTCTAACTGGACTGTTAAAATAGTATAATATGCGATTAACAATAGCAAAGAGAAGTACTGCTGTGCACATCCCGTAACTCAGCATTTTCCATACTTTTAAACAGTGTGGTACTGCCTTTAGGGCGTTTCGTTGGGAACATTTGTGGTATTTTTTGTACACCTTGTTTACCATTCGGAAAAGAGGATCGTTAGAGGTGAACTGCGTAAGTTCGGATTTTTTGCCCACAAAACTGACAGACTTGCACATTAAATTAAAAATCGATAACAATGACAATCCTATGAATAACCCCGAGTTACCACCAACATCACACAATAAATCAATGAATTTGTAGGAGAGTCGCTCCATAATGAAAGTCTCGTGATCATCATCAAATTTCAAAACCAATATTGATCTGTCCTTGAAATCAGCAGACTGAATGTAGGTCTGGGCAAAGACTCGAGAGGAGCATTTTCGAGTACATACACACATGGAGTCAGACAGAAATCCAGACAAAACTTCTGCAGCATACAGAAACTCTTTGTCACTCACACGTGAACGAGAACGACAAATTGTTGTATTCACTCGATCGGGATAAAATGGATACCTTAAATAAAGAAAAATATTTTCAGAGATTTAAATTTGCACTGATTACAATATAAAACTTGAATTAAACCTAATGTAAGAGCACAAATACCAAAAATTTTTTTTTTTTACAATGAGCCCAGTGCAACAGAGCAGGGCTTGTAGGAAACACATAGGCTTGCACAACACTCAGACTTGGCTTGACCCCACTGATTGCGTTTCATCTCCGACTCCGTTACAGCTCCGTTTGTTGCTGCGCATCAAAAAAGCGAACCTATGACCCACTGATTCCGTCCACGCTTAAGGTCAACAAAGCACGACCGCCGCTCAGCCAGAATATGACCGACTGTCAATAAGCCAGTTTAACGTGCTGCTTGTTGTAAATGTGCCAAATGACGATTACCCGGGCATTGTGCTTTTATTTTTAATAATGGCGTGCTAATCTTGACTGGCAGCATCATACAGGGAAGCATACCAACGAACTTCGTCAGTCGAACCGAAGACTTCACGGCGACGCCATGTTGCAACGAGCGCATGCAACAGATGCATGTGTTTGGCCGCTTTTTCAAAAGTACTCGATGCGCAACGCAAGCCCTCTGCTCTACCCCTTAGGCTATGGTTACCATAGCAACGACGCAGCCGTGCCGGAGGCGGAGAGCAGACGCAGTCGGTAGGGCATCACCTTAAGTGACTTTAACGCAATTGCATGTGTGGACTTATTTTTTTAGTTTTGAAGTAGTGAAACTCTAAGGGTTGCTAACTTGTGATACAGAAGAGGCATTGTATGAAGGTGATGTTGGTAATGAAGCCACATTGTAGTAATGTTCTATGTAGAGGCTAAACTTGAAGTTAAACTTTTTTTTTACCGGTTTAATCACAGCAATTTTGGATTTAAATTGAAACGGTGAATTCTCCTGCTTGACTGCCTCAACAACAAGAATCTGTACTCACATAGCTTGGCCACGCAAATAGAATTATAGTGTCTAGTCTTGGCACGCGGGCCCTGAAGCTGCTATCGGATCCAAACCCCAACGAGGCGACCAATCAGCACATGAGCTCACTAACCAATTCAGTTCTAGGTTGCACATTTTTCAGCAATCCTGGCCAACTATAGAGGGATGTTTTTAAAGTCAGCGCCTTGCGACTCGCTTGCAAGCAGAAACGCTGCCTGTTTGTTAATTCAATGGGAACGCGTTCCCCTCGGCCAAGCGACTCGCAAGCCGCTGACTTTAAAAACATCCCTAATACTTGGTCACGATCTCCTGCACGCCCACCGATAGTTTTGGGAGGAAACCCAATAATAATTTTGGCAACATGACTAGTCAACAACATTGTCGAGCTTTTTTCCACCTTAGTTGCATAATAACACCCAGGTTAGTATGAGTAGGTGAGCCAATGTCCTTTACAATGTTTATATGGAACACCAGAAGAACTGATACAGAATACTAAATGTGTAATTACGTCGGAACTCAAAAGCAATCTAAGATCAATCAAATCTATGGTTTCAAAGATCTGTATTCACATAGCTTGGCTACGCAAACAGAATTATAGTGTCTAGTTTTGGTAGAGACAACTCTAACTACATGGCTGCTAAGGAGAATTGGAAATAAGCCACAAGCGAAAATTATACACTAGAAATAACGTAGTTCAGTAAGCCACCTTTATACACTTACGTTTCGTCGGAGTGGCATGACCCGGATTCGAACTGGCTGCCCACTTCGCCCCCAGAACACTTGTATAGCGCCTTAACCGCTATGGCCACATTCTCCACTGGCATAAAGATAACTCACTGCACCCGTTATTAAGGTCAACCGTGACCAGGACTCCATTCCACCGAATGTGCTCGGCCAAAGGCAATGGAAAGGGAAGACAAATGTCAAATGACAAATCAGTGTATGATTTCTTTTCTCTACATTGCCTATGGCCGAGCACATTCGGTCGAATGGAGTCCTGGTCACGGTTGTGGCCTTAATAACGGGTTCAGTGAGTTATCTTTATGCCAGTGGAGATGTGGCCATAGCATTTAAGGTACTATATGCAAGTGATCTGGGGGCGAAGTGGGTAGCTGGTTCGAATCCGGGTCATGCCACTCCGACGAAACGTAAGTGCGTAAAGATGGCTTACTGAACTACGTTATTTCTAGTGTATAATTTTCGCTTGTGGCTTATTTCCAATTTTCCTCAATAGTATTTACAGCGAATTATGTTTATTTTATACTTGGTTGCTGTTACTGCTGCTTATTTTTTTTTGGAATCCCCGGACTTCACATAAGCCTTGTGTTGCACTTTGGACTTAGTGTTTTATTTTATCTATTTCTTCACGGGTAAAAAGTGACCAAATCACATGTCTGACACAGCTTTAAAAAAAACCTTTCATTTTGTTTTGGTTGGTGCAGGTGTTTAGTAAGCCCAACAGATGGTCAGCAAGCTAATCTTGAGAGGGTTTCTGGCAGAGGGAATCGAGTTGAGCCTAAGCCTTTGTCGTCTGGTTCATCAAGACTACCTATATTTAAAAGACTTAACGCTCGGTTTCACGCAGCATGCTAGACGCGTCGTCCAAGCGTTGCACTGAACTGAAAGCACGAAGAAAGAAAAACCCCAATCGTAGCATTGATTAGTGTGAGCGGGATGCACAAAAACGTGATATCTTCTCATTATTAGATTTACCGGTGTTGCAGCGCTAAACGAACATTATTTTACGGTAATGGTGACTATTCTTGAAGTCTTCGGACGATTTACTGCTACGTCAAAGGATCGTTTAACAAATTTTTAATTAGAATTGAAAACGCCGTAGCGTATTATACAGTACAATACACACGTACCTTGTTTGCTCTTCTGCTTGAAATTCATGAAATTAAACCTCCGGAGGCTTTGTTTTGTCATCGAGTGAACAAAGAAGTACGTAGCGTGAAGCCATTAATGTTAAACTTTGATAATTTGATGTCAATGCAGTGTTTTAAGTTTAAAATCCGCCTAACGCGTGTCACACGTACCTTTCACAGTTCAGTCCGCATGCTAGAGCAGTTCATTTTTGGGGTGTAAGTAGCGCGGCTGGTGGCAGAATCGGTGGCTAACTGAACGACGCGTCGAATTTCTAACGTTAAGCCTTTACATCCAGGTAGCCTTGGGTTTGTCAAATACATTTAGCTGCTCAAATTTTTTTACCTGGAGTCTTTTAAGGAGGTAATGTCCACGAATTTTCTCAATCTTGAATTCAACCTCGAGAACCTCCTCCAAGAAGAGAGAAGCTGGAACTGCCTTCCATTGATGGTGTTGGTGACTTCGAAAACTTTGATGGCATACTAAAATATCCAGTTTGACAAAACAATTTGCTGTTAGTACTGTTGTTTCAAATTCAGGGCAAGGCACTGTACAAGTTGTCTGTGCACACAGTGATGATTTAAGCTTTGGTTGCTGATCCCTGTGGACTTGTGTTAAAGTCTACGAAACCAAGAGGAGAGGTTGTGGACTCTGATTGTGTGATACACCTGTAAAAAGCAGCCGAATTAATAATAGCAAATCCCAGAATTTTTTCCAGTTCCTAATCTTCAAAGACATTCCTGGGACGGACAACCTTGCAAACCACGAGCGTTTTAAGTGGGCAACCCACCGAATCGTGGTGTTCATTCTAAATCAAAAACTGCTTTAAATCGGGATAAGGTGAAATATCCTTCTGCTCATCTTTCCCCAATGTGTGAGGATTGCACTCTTGGGCCTGTTGACTGGTGGTGACTGTAGACTGGAGTTGGCTGGTAGAGATGGGTGGCCAATATCTTCTGACTTTCGGGAAAAAATCGCTGAATTAAGACTTTGTTAACCCAACTAATATTCGCCCATCCTCGCAACCATGGAATGCTAAAAATGTTTGCAATTACTCGTTTGGTGTCTGTGCTCTGGGTGATCATTTCAGGCACCATCAAACCGCGATCAATGGAGACTGACACGTGCAATGATTGTGACTTCAGGGGTCCGGCGACAATGATATCACCTGATACATGGCCGGGTCTCTGTGAGGAACAGCCAGTCGATCTGGTTTCAGAAGCTTTGAAAACTACCACTGATTGTCATCCTGTGTGTGGGAACGAATAGCATTTCATCTGAATTACCACAATCTATTGCATTCAGTATTTCATGGGCTGAGGATGAAATCAAACATGTTCGACCTGGTACACAAATTATTTGTCTGGGTATTCTCTCACAAGCTGTCAATGCCATCCAGTCAATCTTGACTCGATGTTCATTGTAACAGAGAACTTGCCCATATGTTTAATTGATGCGAGTGCCTATTTGTCCTTGTTTGTAACCAACTTCTACATAAACCAGGTTGTATCTCCAGCAATGGGAATACAACCAGTAGGGGTACAGAAATCTTATCACGTGAATTTCCCATTGTCGCTGACGACCCGTATTACGGGGGGGACTGTAGAGTTTAATTGGTCTCACAAGAAAATTACATTGTACAACAGTACCTGCTCAGGTTGTGAATTCTGGAATATTTTGTAGTGGTCACATCGGTGGTCTCGCCTGTTTCCTAATTAATGCCCACAGTCTTTTCGCTAATCTCCAGGACTTCATTTCTGGTTGGGTACCAACTCATTACTTGGTGTTTCTGAAGGAATCCAGATGTATACCCCGACAAGCTGATTGCTGGGGGTACAAATTACTGCCTAGTGAGAAGATTTTTAAGAAACATTGACAATGATACCCGGCTTTTCCCCCTCACTTGTCCTTCACGTTTGGCGATGCCATTGGGGACCATTGTGTCCCTGGTAGGTCTAACCTTGGTGGTAAGGCATTCGTGACCCCGACCCATTACCATCAACCCTTCCTCTGCAGCCGAGCCATCGTTTTCGTTTTAAACTTTTAAATTGTTTAACTTTTGTAATTTATATTATTTTATTAATTTTAAATTCGGATGGCGGTTAGTGACCACCAGGTCCTTGCCATTCAGGTTGCGTCTGCAACAAACCTATATATTATATTAGATTATTTCATGGTTCTCGAGGTGGTGGTCTCTTGGATGTGGTCAAACACAACATCCCATTTACGTATGACCTTAATTCTTTTGGTGTTGAGTTTATGTGTCTTGACCTTCTGCAAGTAGACATTAGGTATTTATTTGGCTATATTCCTGATAAATATAACAAAGATGAGATCAGTAATTTTTGTTTGGCATTAAAACTGCTCTTAAAACTACGATTTGTCCACTTTATCGTGGGTGATTTCCTTATGTAATTTATTGACTGGAGCATGTTGTGCTTCAACAGTGAAAATGGCAAACATTTCCTCGAATGTATATCGAGCCTCAGTATTTCACAGTTGCTTTCCGAGCCCACTACGGGTGAAATATGTTGGATTTGATCCTTACTGATGATGACAGACTGGTCGTTGGGCATTCCGCTTTAGACCATCTGGGGGTGAATGACCATAATGTGGTTGCCTTCAAGGTTCATACAGGAATGTTCGAGGCAGTTCAGGTTCCTGGCAGTTTTGGGAATTTAATTAACTCTGACAAGCTCAGAAGTTTTCTTTACAGTATGGATTCGTCACTGGAACTCTTGAATCAGGTCGATTTGGAGAGGATGATGGACAGGTTCTACCACTTGCTTAATGCTGGTGTATGCAACTGCCAAAAATTAACTTTTAACAACAACAGTGGATCAAAAACTAACTTAATGGTGTAAAAACTAAAATCCCAAGAGCAATCTTGAAACTTGGAAAACAAGAATTAAAGTTGTGGCAGAAATGCCGAAATGGTCGCACTTTTGACAAACTCCTTAATTATAATGGAGCTAGTAAAGCGTAAATTTTTATAGTGTAGAGTTTTCTAAAAAACTTCAGTGCTGAACATGTGCTCAATGGCTTGAGCCATCAGCCCCGATGGATTTCCACTTTTTTCTTCAGGGGTGTTGGACATGGCCCTCCAAGGTCCTCTTGGATTTTTAATCTTTCCCTTTGATGAGTAAAATTCCGTCTTTGCAGAAAACTGCTAAAATTAGTCCAATCTTTAAATTTGGCGAGTCTCAAACACCGCCAACTATAGGCAAATTGCTTAACCTTTCCCTGCAAGTTTCTTGAACGTTTAATTCGTGACTTAATGCTTAATTTTATTGAAGATAATAAACTCTTTTTTAATGACCAGTTTTGTTTTATGGCGGGACGTTCAACCTGAACCCAACTGCTGCACGTTCTGGAATATTGGACAAGTTCTCTTAAACTGTGGTATATCAGTCGACGTTGTCTATGGAGACTTCGCAAAAGCATTTGAATCGATAACACATACTAAAATTATCGCAAAGTTGGACTCCCTCAGTTTCAGGGACAACTTCCTGCTCTGAGCAGCAAGATTTAGATTGAGCATAAGTAGGTGCAATGTAGGTCATTTATCTTTTAATTGGGCATAAGTAGGTGTATTGTGGGACGACTGTCTTTTGATTGGGTTCGTTTCCAGCTAAACAGCAGCAGAAGAAAGTCCCACTTTGCACTGTGAAAGAAGTTAGAAGCAACTGAGAGGTCAGTTGTCACTATCGATCTAGTTGATGCAAGATTGGTAATTATATAGAACAACGCCTTTTCAAGCTATCGACATAATTCAACTACCTGTCGATTCCTTTCGTCGTTGCAGTTCAAAAAATCATAACGAAAACTTGCGCAAACACTTTTTTTTTTATAAAATAAGTTTTAAAACATGTTAAAACGCTATTGACAACCGTGGTTAGGCCGCCATAACGCGCGACGATGGGAGCGCAACAAGAAAACTTGATTTCGACCAGAACATTAGCAATCGGAAATTATCTTGTTCATTTGCGTCGGTATGGCTGAAGCGGTGATTTGTGATGGATGCAAACTGTCGTTCTATTTCTATATCAATATTTCTTTACAGTGTGACACATCGTCCGCAGGGGCACGCTTTGCGCGCACTATTATATACATCGAGAATTTGTGTAATCAGAACTAGTATCACGCAAGCATTTGTGAAACGACCAAGTGTCATAATTTGTTCCTTGTGTCACAAATGCTTGCGTCATACTTTTCCTGATTAGACAAATTCTCGATGTATATAATAGTACACGCAAAGCGCGCCCCCGCGGACGCCATTTCATACTGGAAAAAAAGTTGTCCCGGGAAGGATATAATTTCCGTTTACTAATGTTCTAGTCGAAATCAGGTTTTCTTGTTGCACTCCCATCGTCGCGCATTATGGCATCCTAACCATGGCATTCAATAGCGTTATAGCCACTATAATAGCGTTTTAACGTGTTTTAAAACTTATTTTATAAAAGAAAAGGGCGTTTGCACAAATTTTCGTTATGATTTTGTGAACCACAACGACGAAAGGAATCGAAAGGTAGTTGAATTATGTCGATAGCTTGAAAAGGCGCTGTTCTATATAATTACCGCAAGATTTAATCCCATGTCTGATTAAGTTGCACATGACTCCTAAAAATAGCTAAAAGTCGTTTGATAATGAAAAATACATAAATTTTCTAAATTACTTAGTGCTTTCCCAGTTTATTAATAAAACTATTTCATGCAAATACTCGGTAGTTTTCTATTTTGGATTCTCTTCCTTGATTGCAGTTTCTATTTGCAAACAACTAAGTACTTATCATAAGAATACAGAAATTATTACCTGCATTGACTGCGTTTTAAAAGAAATCCCACCCAGCAGTCTTCGTGACATTTTGCATAATCTTGGCCAGAAAGGCAAGTATTCCTGGTACGATTTACAAATGTAATCTGTCAACATAACAAAACCTCTGTTTAAACATAAAAACTGCATTCTCGTTTAGTTACCTGTTTTTTTCTCGCAAGTTTGAATTCCATATTTGAGAATATTAAACAGTTGCAGAACGAGCGACAGTAATTGCTTTATTAATGTACTATTTTTTGCACCATCGCGTTGCAACTCAACTCTGAAAATAAATCTGCCTAAAGGTTGTATCACGTGGAAAACTGAAGTACGTAGAGTCATTTCGAGGCAGTCGACGTGCCCTCTCGAAATGACCTCTACTTCGAGAGGTCATTTTGAGGTAGCCTCTCGAAATGAGGTCTATTTTCAACACAAACTAACACGTTGGTAGTCGAGATTTTGGTGACGAACATCAACGGTTTCGTTGCAAAATTCCGTTTTAGCAACACATTGAAATTTTAGCTAAAATACCAGCTTGTTGGTAAACACGACGGTATTTTAACACACCTGCAACGAAGAACTTCCTTACACTGAAATTCCCAATTTAAAAAAAAAAACCTAAATTAAATAAATTGAAAATACCTACACGGATAGTGATGCCCTGTAAAGCAATTAATTCAATCTTTGCGAAATATCCGAAGACACAATTCTAGTTTTGAGTATTGCTAAATTGCAACACAAGGTGTTTAACTTCTTGTTTAAAAATAAAAGAAATACTCAAACTGACGCACTATTCAACAGCAAAGGTTATGTACCTACGGAGAGGAGCAGTTTTTCTAGGAAATACCTAGAAACTTGTCATGTCACAATTGACACATGCAGGACTGCATCTCCATGCACTTCTCTTCCCAAAAGCACAGTGATGGGCTGAGGTTAGAGTTGAACCAGGGATCTTTGTTGTTGTGCTTGTCCTGATGATCTGATTAACCCATCTGATCGTGATGCTGCTTGTGACGTCATCCGTCATTGAGCTGTTCATACTAATTGCTGATTTGGGAATGAGAATGAAACTCCGTTACTGTAACATCTATTGAAGATAGACGCAAGTTTTGAGTTTTTTGGGCTGAATTCTCTCTGTCACCACCGCAAAGCTGCGTCAAGTATTGCACTTAGTCACCGGCACCATGGTTAGTGTGACTGGGCCTTAATCTAATAACAGGTGCGAATAACATGTGCGAATTCTGTACGCCAAAACGTAAACTGAAGCATTTTGCTCAGGCATGTTGAGTTTATACTGACTGTAGATAAGATAGTTCTATTTGGAGAATTACAATATAGAGCATAACAGCTCATATGGAATGCGATTGCGACCAGGAGTGGTCTTGTATACATCCGGACTGTCATAACTCGTCGAGCAATGGCTCGCACTCAGTATGGACGGAGATGAATCGTGCCATTGAAACAGAATTATAGCAGCACGGAGCTTCGACACATTAAAAAAAAGATATATCGTACAGGGTAGAAGTAACTTCATTCGAACTATGAATTTTTAAATAACCTGGATGGGCTACTAAACAAAGAACATCCTTAGCCTATAGTTTGTTCCACATTATGTTTTCAGAAAACTGACTGGATGAAGACTCGTTTCCTTGCACTAAGAATGCAAAAACGTGTGGATATTACACTTGGAGAGTCTACAAAGTTGCTGTTAGAGTTAAGAATGGATGTTTACAAATGTTTTGCACTCGTAGTGGAAGAAAACGTGCTGTCATACGGTCAGTTTTCTGAAAACATAATGTGGAACAAAGTATAGTACCAGCTTTTGGGTATAGTTTATGAAACATTGTAGCTATAGTAGCAATATTCCAAGCAATCTGCCGGATCTAGAAAATACTTTCGACGCAGAATTCTTCCGGCCCCTACTCCAAAAAAAAAATCATTGCTGACAACTCCATTCATGAAACACATAGAGTGTTTACATAGCCTTGTAAGAGCTGTATTGGTAGTTACTTCATTTTGAATACCAACTGTATAAATACGCAGGTCAAGCTACAAAATATACCAGAAGTTAAGGTTAGGAACTAAAGGTTGCAAATAATCACAAGATTCCAAGCAATATCCAGCACTACAATATGTTTTCTACATGAAAATCTGCCCCCCCCCCCCCTCCAAACATGTAGCTGATAAATCCTTAGCTTAGCGCATACTTGTTGACGAACCCAGGTTTAAAAAAATCCACAGTACAATCACAGCACAACAAATCTAGGAAAAAAATCCAAAGAAAGAAATGCAGATGAAATAAAATTCAAAACAAAAAATTCCAAGGAATAAAAATCTGCGGAAAGAATCCAAAAAATTATTTCACCCTCTTTTTTTTTTTTAAATCTAATGTGATTCCTTACTTCGTTGTTAGTACTGTAAAACTCGTTTATAACGTACAATGAAAAAAAACCACAAGAAGTCATTAAAATTGAGCTTAAAAACTCAGGATGTGCTAAAAATAAAGAATATTAAAGCTGCTTATCGTTGATAAACAGCACCGTTTACATGTACAGTCACATTTCAGACAAAGGTCTTCGATTATGATTCGTTAAAAAAAAGGAACAGACCTGGTCTGTATTGTTTCTAGGGATGAAATTTTTTAAATTTTATTAGTTTAAACAAAATTACATATTCGGTGAGCCGTTTATTGACTGGATGAATGTGAGTTTGGACGGGTGGGATCAATCGAATTATTAATAGCCGGCTCTGTTACATACAACCAGAATTATATTAATCACTACTCGTGCGCCCTGTGTAGGTAACTAACTCCATGTAGCTAACATTTTTAGGCTTCCTGGCTCGTGGTGCATTGGCAATTCTTGGCTATAGTACCGTTCAAAAATCTCGGAAATGCGAATAGTACAAGGCTTGCATCATGGCCTGCTTATGTGTTTAGTGGATATTCTGACAGAAGCCAAGGACTGCGGCCGTTGTGGCGACTATATGGGCAGATGTCACGTTGGAAACTTTAAACACCAGGACCCAGGTAGGTACATGGTCATGTGATCGACACCCAGATGATCGACAGGTCGACAGCAGGTCGACAGCAGGTGATCGACCCACGCTCAATTTGTTGAGGTGTATTTTTTATGATTGAATAAGTTCGTTGCTTTTTGCTAAATTGCCCTATACTTTTTCATGAAAAAAACATTTATGCAATCGTTGTAATTAAACTCGAGTTTACTTTGAGTTTTAAAATTTTTTGGGCCATTAGCCTGCATCACCATAAAGGTTTTGTGATTGATTATACTATTCCGGTATTTAAATTTTGCAGAAAAACATTAAATTTTTATTGCAATTTAATTAATTATAAACGGGACAGAAAGCCAATTGGGCTCGATAAGTGTTAAATAAATACGGCTGCAAACCTATTTACGTTGTATCCGTATTTATTTAACACTTATCGAGCCCAATTGACTTTCTGTCCCGTTTATTAACTTATTTCACGCTTTAAGTGTGTTCCTTTCTGAATTCACTTGGTGTGTGATGCGCAGACAAGCATCTCACCAGTGCAGATTGGAAAAGTATGATTATTTGTATATGTATGCGTGTTAAATGCTTCCCATGGACGTTTTCTTTTGGCCATGTCAGTATGGCTGAGCGGTTAAGACTCCGTCCTTTAATTTCAAAGGTCGTGGGTTCGGTTCCCCGCTCAGGCAGTCTGACATTTAAGTCCAAAAGGCAACGTAAATAGGTTTGCATTCCGTATTTATTTATTGAATTTAACTAATGCCGCATAAACAGTAAAACAGTTTGTTGAAACAAATCATAAATCTCGTACACATCATCCATAACTACTATGCGACCACTTCTACAAAACATCATACCGTTCTGACGAATAGTTTTGGAGAAAAGGCAACATAAACTTAACAAATTTGTGATTTTTGGCAAGTCACATCAGAAGTTCGTCAAAAAAGCTTAGAATTTAAGACTAAACTTTAAAAAAAGGTTTATTAATAAATTAAATGGAGAAATTGACATTTTTTTTATTTTAAAGGCATACATCCCTCCCGGTAGGCTTTCCAGTATGGCTCAGTTTTGTAACATTACTTCAGACGTGTATATATGTTGCAAATCCATTTACTTTCCTATTTTTCCCTCGTGAGCTATTTCGCAACAGGTTGCTCCAATTTAGTGCGAAGGTGTATCCTTTTAACTCCTTTACTATGAAACCTAAGATATATACAAAATCAATGGGAAAAAATGTTTTATTCACTTCCCCCCTCCCTAACTGGCTTACCTTAAGAGAAAAGTTCAGTGCTTTTTGTTAAAGAGAATAAGGGCACGTTTATGCAACCACTCGCTTTTCCATTCTCGCAGCTAGAAGCTAGAAATCGTCTGAAATTCCAACATGGCGGCGGTTGTATGTCTGCCGCCTCGCAACGAAAAACAACAAATAACGTGAGTTCAGAAGCGTTTGGGAAAATTGTTTCGTCATGACTAATTCTTTATATTATTGGCACGGATTATAAGACTGCACGTATTTACTCCAACTATGTCGGATTTAGCTAATCCATTTAGCGTTGTTACCATGGCAATGTCACCTTTGCCATCGCGATTGAGTTCGAGCTGCGAGAATGCAAAGGCGAGTCGTTGCGTAAACGCGCCCTAAGCAAGGAGTTTTGTTTCCTCAGTTCTCAAAACTATTTGGCCGGCATTCTCTTTTAGAGTGGTATGGATATGCAAAACCCATAGGGCTTTCTTAACGATCGAACAGAAATACACAAATTAAAAACTTGCCTGCCTGCTAGAAAGTCCAATTTCAACTTTTTTCCCCATAGAATGGTGCTGCTTTCGAAGTCCTAATAAGAAATCTGGAGGAGCGTTCAAATACACCTACAAAATACAATAAATACAAATGCAGAAAAGAGTAAGAGAAGTGAAACTACAATTAGAAGATATAAACAAGCACTGTCGGACTGGTTGCGCACTGCGGTTCCCAAACGCTACAATAGGTCTTTGTTTATATCTGAAACAAAACCCATAAGGGTGAAAGAACCCGCCAAGTTTCAGCCAATCAAAGTAGTGATATCAGAACAAAAATATCTGCCACCAAGTTGCTGCGTTAGTTCTCAAGTTAATACCACCGACTATTACTTCAAACGTTAAATGAAACACTTCACCATTGCTAAATTTCATTTAAGCTTTGATCTAATAGTCAGTGTAATTAGCTTGGCAACTAATGTACGCAGCATTTAACACGTGCATATATACATATAAACAAACACTTTCCAATTGCCACTGAAGAGACGCTTATTTGCCGTGCCATCCTCCAAGTGAAACGAATGAAACACTTAAACGTAAAAAAATTGATTAATGACGGGAAGGCCAAAGGCTCACAAGAAATAACTAAATACAGATGCAAACCTTAGTTATTTCTTGTGAGCCTTTGGCTTTCCCGTCTTTAATCATTATTTCACGTTTAAGTGTTCCATTCGTTTCACTTGGAGGATGGCGCGGCAAATAAGCGTCCCTCCAGTGGCGATTAGAAAGTGTCTGCTTATATGCATGCATATATGCACGTGTTAAATGCTGCCTATGGACGTTTCCTTTTGGCCGTGTCATTATGGCTCAGTGGTAGGACCTCGGTCTTTGGTTTCAAAGGTCCTGGGTTCGATTCCCCGCTCAGGCAGTCTGACATAAAATCCAAAAGGCAACGTAAATAGGTTTGCATCTGTATTTCGTTGTTGATGGAAAGAATAGATCCCCACCTTTCAGAAAATCCTAAGCATGTCCATTTCTGGCTGTTAGAGCTGGGCTCGCCAAGAGCACTTTGAATTCGAAAATCACCATACGCTTTCGCTGCTACTTCATTACCCCTGTCCTTTAAATGGGCGTAGGACAATCCCTATCTAAGTTAAACAATTTTGGTTACGATTAATGGAAAGTATAGTTCGCCACCTTTCAGGTAATCCATGTAGCATATCCATGTCGGGCTTTTAGAGGTCTTGCAAGAATGCTTTGATCACTATAACTACCGTTTTTGGTGGGGTAAATTACCTCGTCCAACCCCCCCCCCCCCCCGGGGTTTTTTTTAACTTGCTATCATAGCTATTTTTTGCAGTTACTCTTCATATGCATTCATGCTTTTCACAGAAAGTGAAAAATTCTATAAATTTCGGGCCCCAAGCCACCCAACTATATGAAGTATAATGTACATGGGGGGGGGGGCAATGGGGGCCACGCGGCCTTTAACACCGTTTATTAGCTGAATCAATGACTCAGTTGAAAAAACCGAATAGAACCTTTTTTGTAGACAATTCCGTGCACTACAATTTCGGATTAAACATATTTTATGCAGCCGTTTCCGTGATATATTGACAAAAACCGATTTTGGGCACGTTTCCAAGATGACGACATTAGCTCAACATTCCTCTACACCGTTTATTGGCTGAATCATTGAATCTACGAAAAAATGAACATAGCTTTTACAATATAACATAACGAAAATATGGCTATAACTATTACCAAAGGTAAAATCTATGTTATCCTTGCTATTACTTATGCTGCACACGCATATGGTTCTCGGTGTGGATTCCGAACAATGAACCATTGTTGCAAAGCCATTGTCGAGTGAACCCACTAGTGGATTCCCAAAGGGTTCAAAGGGTTTGCCCTCAACCCCTGCGTCTCTCTCAACTCTGCGTCTGAGGTTACACGCTTTTTGGCAAACCTTGTGGGACAGACAGGACGGTAATAAGTTACGGGCCATTAAAGGCACTGTCGAGGAGTGGCACTCGGCGTGTCGCCGCAGTGGCCGTGAGGAGGTTGTGTTGGCCCGTTTGCGAATTGGTCACACCCGACTTACTCACTGTTTCCTTTTGCGGGGGGTTGACCCTCCAGAATGTTCTTGGTGTCGACGGCCACTTACGGTCCGGCACTTACTTGTTGATTGTCGCCATCTTGATGGTGTTCGTCGTCGGTTCCATCTTCCGCATGACATTGCGCGTCAGTTGGGCGATAAGTCTGTCCTCCTGTCCGGTGTTTTTCAATTTTTGCAGGAGGTACAGATGTATGACAAGATTTAGATTAGGGGTTTGAATAACATCTCTGTAATGTGTGGTGCAGTGGCAACCCGGACCACTGCACTGTGACTGAGGTTGGCACTAATGACCAAGTTGTCGACGCGCCATTAAGCCTCAATCCCCCCCCCCCCTCAAAGGGTTTAACGAGCGTTAACCACTCCTGGTTATCTGCCCGAAGCCCTAAGGTCATATGTCTGCAACAGCCAAATTCCCAGGTGGTCACCCACCCAAGTATCAATCCAGCCCAATGCTGCTTAACTTCGGGGATCTGACGAGAACCGGTGTTTCCAGCACTGCAAGGCCGCAGTGGATTCCCTGACTGTCCCGACAATGTAGTACGGAAAGTTCGGCGAAAGAATAATCAGCAGGGGTATTTCAGAATCAAGCCAGAATGGGATGACACAAGCATATTTTATGCTTATTCATGCTTATTTTTAATACTTTTTTATACTTATGAGTAGTATAACCAAATCGTTTTAGGAGTAACATTTCTTTATTATTTCTACCGAATTTACGTTAATTTATTTGATTTGAAATACGTTAACATAACACAACAAACTCATTAAATACATCATAAATCATTAGTTACACCATATATCATAAAATATACCATAAATCATAATTACCAGCAATGGAGCCATGACTTGAACCACATGCTAACGATCAGCTAGTAAAGTATGCTGAAAACTAAAACAATTAAGTTGGTGGATTCTCACCCTACCCGATGAAGCTTGTCTCCCAGAGAAGCCTAATGGTAGCTGTGCTGGCACACAACCGACTGTCGTATTTTGATTATTTTAAATTTATGTTTTAAATATAGAGCTTTCAAATACATGTTTATTTGTTAATTTTACGTTAATTTATTTCTATTAGAAATACGTTAACATAATACAACGAAATCATAAAATACCTACGGGAACACAACACTCATGCATGTAATTCTGCATGTAAAGATTAATCAGTTCTATTTGAAAACTAAACCAAATTACTTCGCGTATAGCTCTTGCCCTATCCGATGAAGGTTGCATCCCAGAGAAGCCTAATGCTAGCCAAGTTGAGGCAACCGTCTGTCATATTTTGATTATTTTTAATTTATTGCTAAATATAGAGCTTTCAAACACATGTTTGTTTATCGAACACGTGTACATGTAATCAATAAATAAATGGTCAGTATTTATCACTGATGGAGCCCATTTGGCTCTCCGTCCTGTAATTACACGTTAATTGTCTTACCGCTTCACTGTTCAAGATTCCGAAAGCATCCGTCATCGCACAACGCCGAATAACCCTTAGCCAACAAAGGTTCTCTACTTTTATTTCTTGATTGTTACTCGATTCCAAAGTACCCCATCATCGTTCATACTGTTGAAACTCAACGCTCAAATTAGTTCTCCTACAATTTTTTTAAAGAGAAGGTTTTATGAACGGTGATGGGGCACTTCGGAATCGAGTTACAATCAATAAACACGAGCACAGAACCCTTCACCAAACAAGCAATAACAATGCTTGCTGCTTTGTGTAAACATTGTTGCAAGCTTAATCCGCCTTGTTAAGCTTCTGAATTAAAGAACGTCAGCACGATTTGTTGTTTGTTGCAGCCACGACTCGAACAATATGCGGTTGCTATAAGCAGGATAACTAACCGCGTCTCGGGAGTTCTGGCAACAATAACTCGTGGCTGCGCCACTCGTTGATTGTTGGCAGAACTCACTCGACACCGTTGGGGAGGGGGCATGGCCTAGGTCCAGGGCCGTAATAAAATATAATTGCATTAAATTGAAACCGTTGTTGGTTATCCTATGCTTATAATACTTAATAATTTTGATGGGTGGATTAACCTTCGAGTCAGGCGATAACCCTTTCGAATCGTCTGACGATTTTGGCAGCGTGTCACCAAAATGAAGGAGAACTAACAATTCGCAGCACGCATCGAGGGCCTTCTGAGAGAATCTTAGGGGAGTTTTTAAAGTCAGCGGCTTGCGACTCGCCTGCAAGCGGAAACGCTGCCTGTTTGTTATTTCAATGGGAAAGTGTTCCCCGCGGCCAAGCGACTCGCAAGCCGCTGACTTTAAAAACATCCCTCTTGGGAACCCAGACTAACATGATCAAGCACATGACTGACCAAATTATAGTAGTCTGTTGATGGTTATGGCTACCAACCTGTACAACAACCAGGCTACTTACGTAGATGGTGGATTGATCTGCACACCGACCACGATATTTGTTCAAAACAATTTCAAATTGCCCACTTCCGGTTTCACTATAAGGTCTGGTCGGATCTGCAATCAAAGAAATAATTTGATATTTTTAGTATAATAGTTTATTTTTGTTTTTTTTTACTAGAATTACAGCGATGCGTTATCTACTACACTTGACCTACAAGAGGTTAACGTATATCGTATAACTTATAGCGTGGAACCAGAGGTACACCTCGTGTACCTCTACCCCTATCTGAGGCCATCTTCTGAATTTCCCCTCTCGAATTTCATCAATTCACAGTATTAAAAATAAAGATGCATTGCAAAATGATACGTGGTCCTCGTTACTTGTTTATTTGGTCTTCAGGGGCTCTCCATTTCTTGGTCTCTCTTCTCATTCATGAATACGTTGATATCCTTATTTGTGGCGTTCGTAGCAAACTAGAATCGTCAATTCATCATCAAATTGACAGGAACGTGCAGAGGCTAAGTCCATACCATGGTAAACACTAACATTAGGCAAGCTTACGCCAGGAAATACCACGCCAGGATTGACGTAATTCCGAACAGGATGAGCCTAAAGAGGTGTTCCCAATGAAAGTCCTGTTGGAGGATCGATGTTGTAGTAAGTCTTGCATCTCATTAGTAGGCCTAGGTTTTGTAACAAAGTGGCAGTTAGGCCTTAAAATGGCACAGGAGAAATAATTTTTTTTTCATGGATCCAGTTGCTGCCCAATGTTTATTTTTTTTAATTATATTTATTTAGCCCCACTGTTCGTGACACTTCTGTCCTTTTGGTTTCCTTTTCCCATTTGTGAATGAATTGTTATTAGTATTATTATAATTATTATTATTATTATTATTGCTTGAAACTCAACACCCAAGCCCTGCCTACACGTTACAACACGTAAATATGCCCACCAAACAGTTATGTTTTATATTTGATATTATCTGGCCAACTTACGGCACTTACCACTTTTAAATGTAGTACAGGTACCCCACGGCATGGCAACATTCGATTGCAAAAGTGGAAACGAACCATTCTAGAAAAAAGAACATAAATACATTTAATACATCAGTAGCACAAGTACTACATTAAGTATCGAGCTCTTGGTGTCTTTGGTTAAAGAAAAATACTTTGGCGTTTGGGTAACTGAACTCATCAGTTTCTCAAAATAATATGCCACAATTGCAATAGACTCAGGCCACCGTAAGAATGAATGGTGTCCACATTATTCACAACAGGTACAAAGATAGTTAAGGAGGGAGATTAGAACTAAACACGTTCTCTCACTAGCTTTCTATCTACACTCCCTAATCGGGGTTCAGATTGGAATCTTCCGTCCGTTCTTATAATGGCTCTGTTCTATTGTATTTATTGTGTGCTCGGCGCATGTTGAGTCCTGCGAGTATTTTATGAGCGGCTACGTCTTCCTGGAGGGGACGGCTTTAATCGACGGCCGCCATTGTTTATGTAACCTTCTTGGATATCAACAAGGCACACTGCTACTGAAAACGTACAGTCGATTACCTGTGTTCTTTCTGATAGGCCGCGGACACTATAAAGTTAACGGATTGACAGATCATAACTTACTTAAACTCATTGCTTAATCATTTTATCCCATGTTTACAGTAAGATGAAACAGTCTGTCCAGCTGATTTTGTGAAAACATTGCCACGTTTCATTCCCAGAATGCATCGTTTAAACTATGTTTGTGATAACATATAGAAAAGAAACAACGGAACGATACAAACATCGCTAAGCTAATGCAGAACAGCAAAGCAGAGGGTATTCAAATAAAGTGCGCACCCCTAACCTGTTTCTCCCTCCTGACAAGTAACAAATGCCCATGGTATAATCGCTTTCTTGCCCTGTATTTCTAGTTATGACCATACTTTCTTGTTTTCATTGTTTAAAAGGCGCACGATATATTCCGTA
>JAHWFP010071897.1:0-29269 GCA_023313725.1 Lithobius niger | reverse complement strand
GTGCTAACTAGAAAATTTGGACTTAGAAAATTTTGGGGCGTCAGTTTTTTGTGGTCCACCCTGTACTTGTTTATTCAGAATTTCCAAGCATGAGAAATTTCAGCAAATTAGATTTCAGCTTTTTTTGTGCTGAGCAACATTTACAGTAAGTTTCTGGTTTTTTTTTTAAATTTGTTTTTGGTACTTCCGACTTCAGTTTTGAACTTATGGCATGTCTTCCGTTTAAATTTAGGTGAATCTTAAAAAGCAACCGTAATACGAACCGTAAAATGTTCAGCTTTTATCCACTGTTAATACGAAAGATGGAAAAATCCATCATATTTTCTTTTGTTTTTTTTTTTTTGTTTTTTGCTAAACAATACTTTTCAGCTGTTTTTGTTCAAGGCTACTTTCATGCCTGAATTTCCTACTACAACCACTAAACTTCTAAAAACGTTTTCTAGGTCTGTCCAAAATGTCTTCATTTTTAAAACGCTATTTTTACAGCGAGTTTTAGAAGGTCCCAAAATATAAACGTTGAATAAGAGCAGACCTTGGGGACATCAGAAGGAACAAAAACCTATTCACTGGGAGACATGACAGACTTCGAACAAAGTGCGTCTTTGTGGAGCCACTTTATCAGCAAACACACAAGAGGATTTTATGTACACTAAGATGTTTTATTATTTTTATGACAGAAGTTTGCAGATAACAGCAAAATAATAAAGGCTAAGCTCCTTATTTATTTCCCTTACAAAAAAGTCACAGTATCTTGCTATCTTACTGGGCTATTGACCCGTTTGTAAGTTAGTACTTTTTTTTCGCACTGTGCTAGAGGGTATTCACCAGGAACTTATAAATGAAAACTTGTACTCATTTTGTATTGCATCTCTTGTCCTATGGCCATCTGGAAAAGCTTCCAAGTTGGTGCAAGTGTGGAAGACAAAACAACCGAGAATCGAATACCAGACCCAGAAAAGTGCGTGTGGGACCCCACGAATCGGTGCCTGTCCCAAGTGCAGGCTAGGATCTGGGTGCAGTGTTCGTTGACGGCAAAAGTGGACACACTTTTTGTCCGGAGAAAACCAGAAACCATTACTGACTGCCCAACTGGCCAGCTGCTGCTGCCACTTGCAGGTCAGCTTACAAGCTGCCCAAAAGCAAAGGCTGAATCAACAAACAATAACGAGCCAACAACAGCTTGCTGGGCAATGGGGGTTGATCGCAATGGCGACTACAATGACACGAGAATACCTCCTTGAGGCACACCTATTCTCGAAACTCACATGCAGGAAAGAATTGTTCCGACACGAACGCAAAATGAACGATCCGAGAGGAAAGCCGAAAGGAACAGCGGCATCCATCACGTCAAGCCGTAGTTGTAGAGGTTACAGATAATCCGGTAATGCCAGGTCGTGTCATAAGCCTTCTCTAAGTCAAAGACGACTTGAACTAGATGTTGACGCAGGCAAAAAGCCTCCCTCACGTCTGTTTCAAGGGCAAACAGATGATGGATAGTCGACGGAAATCGTCGAAAGCCACACTGAGACGCAGACAATAATCCGCGATTCTAGCAGCACCCAGACCAACCTCTCTCTGACCATCCATGCCGTAGGTTTACAGACACAGCTAGTCAGAGAGAATGGGCGATAAATGGAAGGGGAAAGTCGTCTTTACCCGGTTTCAGAATTGGGATAACCACTGTGGTCTTCCATCCAGCTGGAATAGAGCCATCTGTCCACACACAATCGAACACTGTCAGCAAGAATTGCTGGGACACAAGAGGCAGATGCTTCAACAGCTGATAGTGAATATAATCAGGCCCTATCGCGCGACTTGGCTAAAGCTGAAGCAATTTCCTGCCTGGTAAAGGGTAGGTTGTACTCCTCCAGACTGTCAGAACGAAAGTCTACATAATGCGCCTCCTCTCTGCGCTTATAGTCTCGATGAAATCGGCATCATAATGATTATCATTGTCGACACCCGTGCAAATTCAGACGTGAGACAGGCAACGATATCCAGAATGGAAGACATCACAGCATTAGCTACCCTTAACTGTGACACCAGGGAAGACACATTCTTCCCTACGGAAGACACGTTCTTCCCCGAGGTTAGGAATTGGGGAAGGGGAATGTATGATAGGAATTGGGGAAGGGGAATGTATACATGATAGGAAGTGGGGAAGGGGAATATGTGATAGGATGTGGGTAAGGGGAATGTGTGAAAGGAAGTGTGTAAGGGGAATGTGTGATAGGAATTGGGGAAGGAGAATGTGTGGTAAGAATTGGGGATGAGAATGTGTGAATGTGTGACTAGGGAAGTAAACAGTAATAGCAAAAATTGCTAAAAGGTTCGAGTGCCTTTAGGGCAGTATGGGGCAAGTGTTTTCACAAGTTCGTTCATAAATGCAAAACCGACAGACGGACTTCCGTATCATCCAGATTACCAGATGCCAATAGTTCTTATATTACTTGCTAAGTGATGGTAAAGTGAGGGTTACCGTCTTAACGGAGCCGGAACAAAATCCGAAGCTTCTACCAACCAATCTCAGTCACTAGACCTTAAAGTTGTGTAGTTGTCGATAGTATGAACTATCGGCTTATGTATCGCCTAGCGTGTGCAAAGGGGCCGTGTGCTACAAATTTTCGTGTTTTTTCCTAGATCAACTAGTTGGTTATGTCTTGGAAATTCTCGTCTACTTACTGAGCAAGTCTTTCTCCAAAAGGGACAGCCAGCCAGTCGCCATGGTCCTCCCTCATGTAGGCCATCATATCTTGGACAGATCGGTCGGAAGAGACGAATACGATCTCGACTCGCTCTTCTTTTTCTTTGAGTTCAGCATAGAAGTCGGCTAAGGTAGGCGTGAACATGCGGCAGGGAGGGCACCAATGGGCCGAGAAGTAATAGCACACAACGTCCACATTTTGGAGAACCACGTCGGCCATAACCTCCTCTCCGGAGCGGCGCACCAACACCTTGCCCCCCAACGAGTCCATCTGAAACAACAAGGGTTTTTTAGAAAGAATTAACTTCAAAACACACGCAACGCAATGCACAACAAGTAAGCCACAGGGTGATTGCGAATTGAGTATAACTCGGTGACTTCATGGATAAAAAAAAGTTAAGACGGAAAAAAATGTGGAGTTCGTCCTTGCATTTAGAAAAAAAAAATCCTAATGCTGAATCACCCTTTTACAAATCAGACATCAATGTAACGTAAATCCGTAAAATTACACCTCTTCTGATCAAAACGCCAGAAAAAAATCCTTAAAACACCATGGCGACTCGTACATTGGTGTTATGTTGCAACAGGTTGAAAACCATCAAATGAGTCATCAATGTATAGGTTGCACACAAGCAATGGTTTTCGACTATTAACTAACAGACGTGATGATCGGAGTAGTCCAGCAACAAATAGTGAAATAGGACGAAACTTTATTATTCTTATTTGTTTTTTTTCAGAACAGGCATTAATATTTTATAAATTCCATTCGTATTAGCTAAAGCATTCGCCACATAATAATCACCAACAAATGTTAAGAATCCTAAAACTCGAAGGTGACCAAGTTTTAATCATGTCCTTGTACGCAGACAATCGAAAGGCATCGATTTACATTTTTTTTACTAAAATTTTGTTAAAGACCTGGTCTTGAAAAAAGGAGAAAGCCGTGCACATTTCTTATGTATACACATTTCAGAAATGAGTATAGCAGTTATACAAATACAAAACTATGCTTTTAAAGCTAAGATTCTGTTCAAGATGAGACAAAAAACCGAGTCAAAAGGAGTTAAGAATGTGTTGGCATTTTCGAAAGAACAAAAATGGTCTACCTGTTCAGTACCAAGATACGATAATTTTAAGACTTGCTTTTTATCGATATTATAAGGCACAATAGTTTATTTTTATTTTATAAATTTTGACGATCCTTATGTCAGCCGAAGCGATTAATGCTTGTATGGCTGAACCGGCTCAATTTTGAACATTACCAATTTTTTTTTTTAGAGAAGACGAAATCTGGTAAAGGGAGGTGATTCGATCCAGCCCGGGGATTCGATCCGGGAAACCTCCGATCATCGCCAGGGTCGAAAGATTGTCCAGAATTAGCCAGAATGCATCCCATAGCCGCTGAAGGAGCATGGCAGCCTCTCACGCTACCCTAGCCGGCAGTCCTGGCGGGGACTTCGCAAAGGTTCCCTTTCCAGGGGTTCGACCAGATCCGCAATCCTCCAGCAACCAGGCTGAGCTCTCTCACAACTCAACCATGATGACCACCAGTATTTTTAGTTATCTTATGAAACATTAGTGACCTTATACGCGAAGTAAACGGGAATTACGCGGCCGATAATAGTTCCTAACATTCAGTAGAAAACCACCAGGAATACGGATCTTTTTGTACGCTCAGTCCATGCGTAACGCCAAGGAGCTGATTTTATACAGCTGTACATCGTCATCAGACAACGCGAACCCTGTCATTTCAATGATAACGTAATGACACACAGAAAGAAAAAAAAAACCTCCATCATTAATTGATAACATGCAAGTCTCAACTACTATACAGAATATTTAGGAAGTGAACAATTTTGAACAACAACAATAGGGTGGCGTTCAAAGGCTCATGATACAATTCCCCGATTTTTTCAGGTTTTCAGACCAACACTGACACTTTTCCCCGTTTCGTTTTTGGTCAAAGGAAGGTGCAGCAACAACAGGCTTAATTTTTTTCCATGCTTCACTTAAGTCGCAATAACTTATCGTACTGCTTTGGCAAACCAAAAATTGCCCTGCCCTACGACTACGAATGCCATATTCTGAACAAAACTAGAAACTAGAACAAAACTAGACACGTAACAGCCCATATTACTTAACGCCAAAGGTTTGCTTGCTTTATCAGAAATGGAACAAAAAGGAAATGTAAGTTTTCACTGATATAAAATAGAAGTTTTTTAGAAGGTTTTCTTTTAAGAAATCTAAATTAGTTCTTCTTTATAGATGAAAGACTCTCCGGAAAATGTTCAAATTCCCCGACTTTCATTGTATATTTATGAAATTCACTGATTTTTCCCCCGAATTCTCCAGACTTGATAAATTCCCTGAATTTTCCCGGTTTTCCAGGTAGAACGCCACCCTGCACAAGGCTCTTGATGAGCATGAGTTTATAAATGCATACGCGTAGGAGGTGGGAGTAACCATGGTGCAGCTCTCACCTTTGTATTCAACCGCTCGTCACAAGGTCGTCTGGGAAAAAAAGCTGCAGATTTTGCTTTGCGAATTCTAGGCCAATAAGATTTAACTTCGCCAAAATCTTATTTACCAAAGCAATGCTCACAGGAATTAACTTCCTGGTACGTACATGCGTGGTGCTAGGAAGCAAGAAAGTGTACACTTCCACCACTTTCGATAATGTTGAGGCACACACCTCTATTATGTATTGCAACATCGATCTCTATTATACAGGGTGTAACAAAAGGTCGTGTCCAACCTTAGGTGACTAATTCCTTAGGTCAAACTAAGAATATCATTCATATAAACATTTGGCCAAAAACTTCTTATTCTTTGGTTATCGCATGAATTAAGAACCCAAATTCCACCTCCCCACCTCCACCCACGCTCTGGCTATTGCAAAAATAAATCAGAATAACAAGGTAGTTAATGAAAACAATGAACTGAAGGTAGAGAACAAACTGTTAAGTGTCAAAATCAGACTAAAGGAAAAATATCTCTATTGCCAAACAATTTGTCCTGGAGGGGAAGCAACAATTGTTCGAAAACTTCGTTAGTCGGTGTTAATGAAGGACTGATAATACCATAGAGGTTTTAATAACGCGAACTACCCCCCCCCCCCCACCTGCCTCATATTTGTTTTCCGAAACTTTTAACTTCGCAATTTTATTCGTATTTTACCGATATTAGTGCCCTGATGCCCTGTAGTCCCTTAAGCTCACCCCTCCCCCTTCTAAATACAACACCGTCAACAAAGATGTTTTTCTTTTTAGTTTTGACCATTCATCATTCTTGGAATTAAGATCTCTGATGGTATTTGCCTACACTAACACTGAACAACGAAACTTACTGCCCACTACGCACGATAAATAAATGTTTCATCAATAAAGATGTTTTCATTTATTCCGACTTTGAAACTCTTGACAGCATTAGTTCACTACCTTCAATAGTAGGAACGATTTCACCCTATCATCATTTTGCGTTTGCATACAGATGGGGCAGTTAGAATTTGAGTTATAAATTCATGCGATAACCAAAGAATAAGACGTTTTTGGCCTAATGTTTATATGAATTATATTCTTAGTTTGACTTAAGGAATTAGTCACCTAAGTTTGGACACGACCTTTTGTAACACCCTGTATAATCTAAAAGTAGTAACCATCGCAATTGCCGCTTACGGAGAATTGGGTTAGAGAATAGGCCTATTCATTGTGCAACATGGTGTGGAGACTTCACGTTGCGGCCTATAATTTTCACCTTTAAGGCCAATTTTTTTTTACCCGCCGTTTTAATTTTGTAAGTAGCAGCTAATGGAGAATTGGTTCGAGAGTAGGCCTATTTATCCTTGCAACACGGTGTCGAGACAATTTTAACTGAAACTAATGTGTGTCGTTAACGAAATCCTTGTGTTTTTACGGCTGTGTGGCTTCCTGTAGTAGTTAAATGCGACGATCAAACGTTATATTTCATTGAGTTACGTCAAGAAAGCCTTAGCTACAAGGAAGCAATTATTTTTAAAAACTAATTTTTGAGGCTGAATCTAATGGCGATAGCCGTTTGTCTATCCGGTACCGTTTCGAAGTTGTAAAAGGCGACGGACAGAAAGTCGTTGCTCCATCCGACAAAGCATAATTTTTAACAACAGGGACTTAGTAGAACCCATCACATGCCGCACGGATGGGCATAATTTTGTAGCCTTTGCTATCCTAGTCTTCTGGTAATGACCTAGAGCTCTGAAACGAGGCTAATACGCTTCTCACAACCCTCTGGACAACGTAGTGGTTACAAATAATGACTTCGATCGCGAGACAAGTTATCAGTAAAGATGTTCAGTGCGAGTTCCAGTGATTGTCATAGGGAGCAAGCAAAACTTTAACAATAACGCTTAATGCACGTACGGAATTGTTCCATGAAGGTTTTTCGCGCGGGTTTGATTTCACTCCTTCGTCACATACAGGGTGGAGCAGCAAGACGGGCCGCCCCTGGTAATCACAGATGGTTAATGTTAGACGCATTGAAACTTTGCATTATATATATAGGCGAACGGGGACCCACTAACCATGTGTCGATCACTGGCCTTGACGCAGATTTTCAAGGTAATCATGATGCTAACTCTTTAACCCTACTTCGTAAAATCCCAGTGTAAATTCACTTAAGGCATTGGCAAGGCATGGCCATTGGGAAAAAAAACTTAACAAAATTCGTTACTTTAGTATAGGAATAACGAAAATTACAAGCATCATTCTGTTTTGCTGACACTTTCCTACCAAACAGTGACCGTGAAATGAAGTCCCGTGGTCCTCAAAGTACATGAAATAAATAAATACACACTAAACGCTTTAAATTACGTCAAGGAGAACAATCCAAACCGCGAAAATCTTACACTAGTTTAACGCGACGCAGGAACCCTCGCTGTCGTTTTAACTCACTTCAACTACAACCTCCGTGTAACCACCTCTCTCCCAAAGCGATGCGAGTTCAAGTCGACGTAAGATAAAGCGACGTAAAAAAACCTCCGTGTACCCTCGGTCATAGTGCCTTTAGCCAGTGGTGGAGTGGCCGTAGTGATAAAGGCGCTATGTCAGTGATCTGGGGACGAATTGGGTTGTCAGTTCGAATCCGGGTTATGCCACTCCGACGAAACTTGAGTGCATAAACGTGGCTTACTGTACTACGTTACGTTTAGTGTGTGATTATCGCTGTTTGGCCTGTTTTCCTCTTTCCTTTATAAATTACGTGAAGCTTGCGTGGAGAGCTTTCATAAATTACATAACGCCTGGACAGGGGACGGACGATTGAGCCAATGTGTTCCCATCGGTTATGATGGAAAAATCGGGAATATGACGAATTTCCCTAACCATTTTCTACATTTCTTCACTTATAGCTAAATTATTTTTCTGGCCTGCCTCTGTTTACATCTTGACATTTTAATTTTTTTTTACATCACTGGTTATTACATCAACCAGTATACAATTTGGTGGGGAGGAACGGGGGTAATGAAAATTTTACGCATTTGCAGGTTTGGGAGTGGGGGGGGGGCATGCCAAGTGTTACAGTAGTGTAACAAACGGGAACAAGGTGGTACAGTTGCTGGAAAAAGTGTTACGTAATTTGTGAATGCTCCCTTGGGAACAAACACCAAATGACATACTGATGACTCCACACGGTACAGACTTATACTATATTCAACATTGCTTGTCACGGTCTTTATGTACACGTATAGACAGATTGGTGCTGCAAATTACAGCATGTTATGCAAATTGACATTTGTCCGTTCCTAAGGTTAACATTTCTGATTTCGTTTTCGAGCCGAGTATGGTGACTGAATTACGTCAATTTGCGCGTGCTGCCAAACAACATTAACTACCCGTGCATGGTGCATCTGAAGGTCATACCACAACTGTTTGGCAGGAAAGCCACTCAGTCAGCAAAAACAGAAATGGTGCTTGTAATTTCCTTTAATTCTTAAACTATAACGTACCGAATTTCCTTCCGTTATTTTTCAATGGATATGCCTTGCCAATGTCTACAAGTTTCTAATTTACACTGGGGTTCTACTATGGTTATGGCCCGGTGTACAAATGCGTTTTTTTTTAACGCGCGTTGACGCTGCGTTACCGCATTTGCGGGTGTGGTTTACGTGACATTTGTTGGGTACTGCACACATACCTGCGTTACCGCACGTCCATCATGCGTTCGTTTTCCATCGCACTTTCCCCCGTCAACGCGGCGTTAACGCAAACGCACCTACGTTTCTCAGTACCATGTGTGACTTGAGCGGTGCACACCACCTTTGTTTATCGAAAAAGCGTTACCGAAAATGGCGTTCAATTTCGAAGGAATAGACATGGAGGAATTGTTTATTGGGGGAGTAAACAACTATCCTGAAATATGAAATGTTGCTGCAGAAATGATTGAAGACTCATTAGGAAGTTATTAAAGAACTTATCCGAATTTTTTAGTTAATCTGCAAAGGATGTATAGTATATATTTCCCTAGTACGTTTTAATTCAGTAAATGAATGTACCAAATATCATCGCATTGGTTTGAAAATATAATTTTTTTGTACACGAGGTTAGCAAACTGGGTTGCGGCCGAATGTGTACTGGCGTTGCTTCACGGTCATGTGTGCATTGATTGCTAACGTTAACTCAGCGTCAACACGCTTTAAAAAAACGCACGTGTGCACCGGGCTTAAAAAGTTAGCATCATGACCACCTTGAAACTCTTACGTCAAGGTCAGCGAGAGAGATACGGTTAGTAGCCCCTGCCTCCCTCCTCTACGTTTCATGCCAAGTTTCATTCCCCAGCATTAACCATCTATGATTGCCAGGGATGTCCTTTCTTTTTTGCCTCACCTTGTATATATATATATATAGTCCTTATTCGTGCAGTGCGTGACGTGTGACGCAAGTCCCAGTGTTTTTCACGTGTTTTCCGAAAAGTGAAAATTGTTCACTAGTTTGACAAATGGCTGCGTGAGGCTGGAACTCCTGGAGACTACTCCTTTACGCCGCTCCTGATAACAGGAAACACTGCTGTCAAGATTGATCTTATAGGAAAGCCATAACGTGCGCATGCGCAAATAATAAACGTGGCAACGTTTAGAACTCCTGATGAAGACCGCTTTCAATCATGCCATTATTTTTCATTCGAAGCTGTAGGAGGGGGGGGGGATTGAGGCTTAATGGCGCGTCGACAACGTGGTCTTTAGCGCCAACCTCAGTCACAGTGCAGTGGTCCGAGTTGCCACTGCACCACACATTACAGAGATGTTATTCAAACCCCTAATCTAAATCTTGTCATACATCTGTACCTCCTGCAAAAATTGAAAAACACCGGACAGGAGTACAGATTTATCGCCCAACTGACCGCAATGTCATGCGGAAGATGGAAACGATGACGAACACCATCAAGATGGCGACAATCAACAAGGAAGTGCCGGACCATAAGTGGCCGTCGACACCAATAACATTCAGGAGGGTCAACCCCCCCGCAAAAGGAAACATTGAGTAAGTCGGGTGTGACCAATGCGCAAACGGGCCAACACAACCTCCTCACGGCGACTGCGGCGACACGCCAAGTGCCATTCCTCGACGGTGCCCTTAATAGCTAGTAACTTATTACCGTAGGATAAAGTCGGAATATGAAACACCAAAAAATGCAAAACTGGTTCTAAAAAGATGAAGTGTAGAGGCCTAGTTGACACTCGTTTGAATTTTTTCTTAGTATTTAATTTTCTGTCTTAACCTTACAGCTTCAAAAGAAAACTCTTGCTTAAAAACGGTCACGATTTGGCGTGCCAGAGTTGCGACGTTAGATATTTATTCACTTCATGCCGTGTTAAATCCAGATGGATCGAGTCCAAATCGACACGAACGTTTTTGTTTTTTATTTCAATACGCATACGACATAATTGTTGAAAGGCTTAATTTTCATGTCATCGCAGCTCAGATCGGTTGGTATACAGATTTTAGATAAAGCCGCTATGATGATGCTCGACCAAGTCTAGGCAATGATAAAATTTATTTAAATATATTGGCTAAATATTAAAGGGTTCTGAGTGAAAAACAAAATATAGTGAAAAACCTATCAAATAAACCTGGGAACGCACTTGAGGTGAGAGGCGCTCCTTTAAGTGGACGGGGAAACGTGTGAGTCTGCCCGAAGCTCACCGCTTCGACGCCACCCTCAACCTCACACAGTTGGCCTTTCACATAAGCATTCATGCCTGCGCGCCGAATGCGCAACGTTTCCCTCGCAACGTTTCCGCCTCAGAATAGAAGCCGCACGGCTTTCCAAATAAACCTATAATAATCAAACCAAACGAATACGAATTTTTTTTTCGCAATATTTAACCCAAAACAAAATCGCAGCGCTCGTAGGCCTCATCTTCAAGGCAAACTATTTTTTTTCATTCCGCCAGGCGGGACGGGTTAGTGTACTTTCTCCTCCTAAAGCCAAGATTACAATGAACGAGAGAAAAACAAACTATTGTGAGTGATTTTAAATGGTCGATACAAATTTGACAGAATTATTTTGAGTTTATTTAATGTTTTTTCATGTTTGTTCCCAATAAAGCTGTGCCTTTCTCTGCTACACGACAATTGCCAGTTTTAAACCAACAACCTAGACAATAGAACCTAAGCAGATTTCCTCGACTTTGATCACAGAGATGATTCCGTAAACAATTTTAAGGTTGAATAGAACCTCTAATTTTGTCGGGTTGGTATTTCAGTATTTCTTTCCCTTACACAGTATACGCTTCCACTTCCAGTCTGCCTGTACATGTGCTTGTTCGTATCGGCAAGAATTTATAGGCTTGAGGAGAATTTGTAAACCTAAAAAGTCCCAATGAAACTTGTTACATTCATTCTCATTAGTTCCGTCCGAGTTTTCAGAGGGCGCCACGTGTTCCATCTGGTAATTTTTGCAACTAAGCTGAACTAAATAATAATTAAATGCAAGCTAGTTTCGTTTCATTTTAAGCTGAAACAGTAGAAATTACAACATAAAACTCAGGGTGCCCTCTATAAACTGAGACCTAACTAAAAGAAATGAATCTAAGACGTTTCAGAAGGGGTCTCAATTAAAGGGGCCTCCAAGTCTACTCCCCCAACCCTATAAATTCTGATATGAGGCATGAAGAAATGGAAACAACGCGAAGACCAGGTGCAGTGCAATTTTTCACCTTTTCATCAATTGGGACAAGCTGACTGCACACTTCTAAAAAAACTTCCGTGAGTTTTGCAGTAAAAAATACGAGCATAACTTTAAAAAATAAACGACGAATTGGTTTTAAAAAATATTCTGTTCATGCCTTAATTGGGCGGTTTACTGTGAAATGATCCCGACTGTTTCCCATTCAGTACTTCTGGTTTCATCTGGTTTTCCACCAGGTAAATAAAGAGCATTCATTTCCGTGAAACCAGGTGCCAGGAGCTGCTCTCCTAGTCAGGGAGCAGTTTCAGGAAATTTAAGGCAACAATTTTCCAACTTGATTTTTCACTTGTGAGTTGTTGTTAACATCCCAAGGAATAGTTTTCCACATGTTCCCACATTGGCAATACGCATTTAATGTATTAGGCATTAAAGATGGCGGCCAAAATGGCGCCCAATTTTACCATTTGGCCGATTGTGCAAGAACCGTTAGTGATACACAAAAACGGTTGACATAAAATTTGTTTGGAATAATGTAATCTACAATGTCATTCCCATATATTTTTTTCATATCTGTAATGGTTTTCGAGAAAAATGAATTTTAGGCCGTTTTCGGCCATTTTCTTACTAATTTAATGGTAACATACGTCCCAAGTTGTCAACTTACAACTTTGCTGCTGTGTCGTTTCTAATTCAAGCGGATTGCTCCAATTAGATTTATTCAAAGGGTGGGTGTATCTTCTTATTTGCAATAAGGGTAATTGAAAGGGTCTACAACTGTTAGAAACCGAGCTACGCCCGTTTTACTAGGGGCTGGTATCACAGTCACCGTTGGACTTTTCGCTGATTTACAAAGTTCAACTGGTACTGAGACATTTCTAATTTAGGTAAATCCTTTAAAATATCCTAGTTGCAAAGGAGGCATCACTGCCTTTCGAATAAGCCTAATTGGAGTCATCTACCTAAATTAGAAACGTCTCAGCACCAGTTGAAAGTAACAAATTAGCGAAAAGTCCCAACGGTGACTGTGATACCAGCCCCTAGTAAAACGGGCGTAGCTCGGTTCCTAACGGTCGTAAACCCCTTCAACGACCCTTGTTGTAAAGAAGACATTACCACCTTTCGAATGAATCTGATTGTAGTCATCAATATAAATGTAGACACGACACAATAGCAGTTGAAAGTTGAAAATAAGCGAAAACATCCTACAGTGACTGTGATACCAGCCACTAGCAAAACTGGGATAGCTCGGTTTCTAACAGTCGTAGGCCCTTTCAACGACCCTTGTTGCAAAGAAGACACTCCCACCTTTCGAATGAATCTAATTGGAGCCATCCACCTGAATTATAAACGGCTCAGCCGCAGTTAAAAGTTGTAAGTTGACATATTGAGACGTCTGTTAGCATTAAATTAGCCAAAAAATGACCGAAAATGGCCAAAAATCTATTTTTCTCGAAAACCATAAGGGATACGAAAAAAATGTATAGAAATGAAATTGTGGATTACATTATTGCAAACAACTTTTATCTCAACCGTTTTTGTGTATCACTAACGGTTCTTGCATAATCGGCCAAATGACAAAATTGGGCAGAGTTTTGGCTGCCATCTTTAATGCAAATACATTAAATGCTTATTGCCAAGGTGGCAACATGTGGAAAACTATTTATTGGGATGTAAACAACAACTCCCAAGTGAAAAATAAAAGTTGGCAAAATGTGCGCGCTTTTTTACAACTGCTTCCTGACTATTTATTTTCCTCAGCCTGCGTTTAGTTATGGCATTGGCAGAGAAAAATATTGAATTTCGTTTTACGCAAAACTGTTGCAGGATAAGCTTTGTTAGATTTAATCATGTTATGGAGGGAGGGAGGGGAGTAAGGCATTACTTGAGTGTAACTACATTACGAAATTAGTTCACCCGTTGCAATTCAATTAACCATAAAAGCACTTTGTAATCATGAATTATATGCGACTGCAGTTAAATTGACTAATTTCAACTGAAAAGGAGATTTTTTTGTATTTTATTTTTATCTCATGTACAGAAACAGGCCAAGTTGTGACATAGTATTTTTTCGTGGAGGGGGGGGGGATGTGGTGGTTATTTAGGAGGAAGCCATAGAAGACCTTGTTACGTTAGGCCTGCCTTTCTTTTCAAATTCTTTTATGTTCTTTATAAGACATGCGTACCTCCATTATTTTTGTAAATATCATTTAGAACATTTACACAAGTTTAAGTGAAGGAAAATTGGAACTAGCCTTCAGCGAAAATTTTACCACCGCCGAGACTCGGTATAGGGCAGTGACATAACGTAGTATTATTGTGTATAACTATGGTGAAGCCGGTAACTGGGTTAGCTGCAAGGGGCACTGGAGGGGGAAAAGAAGGCCATCTTACTGAAGCCAGTGCTATTTAGACTGGATTTCTTAAGCCTATAACGCGCGATTTTTGTTGTTGGAGAAAATGTTTTTCTAAGACTGAGAAACCCGCTCTCAAAGCACTGTCTTGACTAGAAATGCCGTAGTTTTCACTTACCTTTTAATCTAGTGCCCCTTGTAGTTATGCCCTCCAGATGCTATCTCGTAGGCAATATGACGTCACTTGACGCTGCCCTATAGTATCATAGCTTTTTTTTTTAACCCATTTCAGCTGAGATTCATGAAAATCAAGCCTGCCTGTCAACAATTCCTTATATGGAGGGCGCCTGATGGTTTATTTCCAATTTTCCTTTATATTATTTAAAACGGTTTATGTCTGTTTATTTGGTTCAAGTGATGAGATTAGTGTAAACATGTTTGTAACACTTACACTATTAATACTAGTTTGTAGTCTTGAGGAATAATTTTTTTCCCAAAATGGCGCCTTCAATTTCAAACACGATTGCGTGGTCCCCGAGTTGAATCCCTTTTCATTCGTTAACCAAACGCATAAAGCCTTAGAATAAAAACACCGAATCAAAGAGTTTTACCATGCAGTCTGCCTACTGTATGATAAATTACGATCGCTAATTATTATGAGAAATGAAGACCCTCTGTTCCCGACGGGGCCCACACAATTCGGGAACCCTAGATGTAGACCATGCCTGATTGGTTTACTGAGAAATCGGGTTCCAGATAAGAGTATACCGGACTTTTCGTACTAAATTCATGTAGATGAAGACGTACAAAGAGCCAACATGACAATTTTTGCTAGAAGGAAACGCATGACTGCGGAGTAAAAAAAAAACAAAATAATTTGCGCCAAGCTAGACAACTTTTTTTTTAATTAAAATTAAATCTGTTTTGCCGCCACTTAGTTTGATTCGTATCAGCGAGAAAAAAATTGAAATCTTGATACAAACTAATCGAAAAGGCTACGCCAAGTCATGAAACTGACAAAAACTATACAAATGGGTAGAACGAATAGAGCAACGGCAAGTGACGTCATATTGGATACAAGAGAGATAGCTGCAAGGGGCACTAGATTGAAATAGAGGGTTAAAACAACGGCACTTCTAGTCAAAGCAGTGCTTTGAGAGCGGATTTCTTAGGCTTAAAAATCCGTTGTTTTCTACAATCCCTTATGCTGTGAGGTTGTAATCGGAAAAGATTCCACTTGCTTAAAAATGTAAGCAACTGCCAACAAATCGAAAAAATTTGCGCGTTATAGGCCTAAGAAATCCACTCTTAACATCATTGTCATCATCAGTAAGACGCACTTTTCGCCTTCCAGTGCCCCTTGCAGCTATCCCAGTTACTGGCTCCACCATAGAGTTATACACAATAATACAACGTCATGTCACTGCCCTATAGTTCGAAGTGATATTATTTTCACTTGTCCTTGTCACATACCGTCGGCGACCCAATTTATAATAGAGCCGTTCACATAGGACATCCTCACGCAAAGGGAGGGGCAGGGAAGGACGGGGAGGGGGGGGGGGAGGAAATCATTGCGTTGACATGCTACGAAGAAGGGAGACTGGAGGAAGCAGTAAATACGCAGCGTCACATATTTTTTTTTTTTTTTTTTTTACCAAGCAAGGAAATAACTTCCAAACTGTGAAAAGAAGAAAAAAAAATAAATGAAAAAGTCATCAGGTATTTTCGAACGAAATCTAAGTTCACAACTAGTTTTAGAACTTTCGCGAACTGTCCCTTCATCATCGAAGGTGGCAGGCGGTGTGGTTCAACGTTGATTACGTGTTTCTGGGGCGGGGGTAACAAAATTTGTCGGCGTGACAAAAAAAAAGGGTCAAATTTGCGTTACATCATTTGTTATGGCCCCTAAGTGGCACCAGTAGTTAGCTGCGTTAAGTAAACAAAAAGTGTCGTACATGCGTGACCTAAATATTTCATTAAATAACAATTGTGACGAAATAATAAGCTTAGCACCTTACTGATTAGCGATTAATACAGCTGCAATGTATGAAGCTATCAGGGATTGAAGGAAAAATTAGAGACTCAGCTATTGCAATGGTTACAAAGGTTGATACAATATTTAGCCGTCACTTATTCCTTTAAAATTAGTGACAGAGAATCTGGGACAATTATCTAGATTAGGGGCACCACGCCAAATCACAAAAATTACAAAAATTAAGTGATTTGGCGTGGTGCCCCTAATCTAGATAATTACCGAATCTGGTATGAAAGGAGAGGATAACAAATAAATTAATCCATTATTGTTATTTAATTTTTTTTTCAGATGGCGTTTTAGATTTACATTCAACACGAAAAATTGCTAGGCGATCTTTTCAGCAATTTACTTTGTGGACCAAATTCTAAATAAAAAATAATAATAATCTTCACAGTAAACTACACTATGTAGAGTAACCTCGGGCCTAAATTTTGCTCAGTTCTTGTTTACCAGTTGCATTTCCCGATTCAACAAGCTCGGCCAAGAACTCCAACTAACTACACGACGGAAACACGTCAAACTACGCTACGAACTCATTTTCATCCAGCATACACAAAAAAAATACGTTTCCCCAACAGCTAGCTTAAAAAACAGAAAAATCGAACATTTTTCTAGCAACGTGAACCTACGATACTTCGCGACCCATAAGCCTAGAAAACTTATTGACATTTTTACGGTTGTCACGACGTCAGTAAACAACGACCGTCAAAACGTAACGTAAATACTTACGGTTTACGGAAATCCTTGATAATAACGTCAAATTTGAATCGCAGGCCTAATCTGTGTATTTTTTAACTCGAAAGAAAAGTTCACATTGATTTCACCTCTCTACCAGGAAAACCTACTCGGCCGTACAATCACATTTTGCGTAATCATCGCGGCCCCGTGCGTGGTGACGTAGCACGTCGCATGAGCTCTGCGATTCTAACGTTTGTTTGTTGAATTGCACCTGCTAGAGCTCGCACCGTCCGTTACCCTGCGTTACCCGACAAGTGCAATGTGTCACTGACAACTGCTGCTACGCCGGCAGGCCCCCACGTAATAAAATAAAATGAAAATATATATATATCAGTTGATGTGAGAGTAACCACGCAGTTGTTGTTCGTATAAAACACAAGCGCTGCAGACTAATAAAATATGGTGCAAACGTATGGTGTTGTTTCGAGATACAGCACTAAAAGTTATGGCCGAATTGTTTGCCAACTCAAAAGCTGTTGTCATGTTTACGAACGGGAAATATTGAATTCTTGGCGTTTTAACTGAACGGGTCGATTATTCTAAACAGGCATCTGCGTTTGAGATCAGCCTGCTTTACTATTTAATTATTCAGCACTGCGCGCAGTACAGGGACGTGCACATGGGGGGGGGGGGGCTTCTAGTCCCTGCCCTCATGGCAAAGTTACCCTTTTTTTCTGAAAAATGTGCCCTTTTTCGGTGGAGTAATGGTGTTAAAACAGCCTAAAAACGCAAAAAAAGACAAGAACGGCTAAGAAAGTGGTGCAAAGAGGGGCATATATGGTTAAAGTCCCACAAAAGAGGGATAAAAAGGTTAAAACACCAAAAAAAAAAAAGTCCCCAGAAAAAAAGTTTGCCCCTGCCCTCTCTGGGGCCTGTGCACGTCCCTGGCGCAGTGTATTAGTCTCGTAATTGACGGAGCGAGTAAACGCATTAGCACGAATTGAGAGGATCTAGCCATATCGTTAAATTCGCTTTGCTCACTCCATTGGCGTCGATCCATGCTTCATGTAATTTCTTTGATTCTAAGATTCCAGTTGAGGATGTGGCCATAGCGACTAAGGCGCTATGTAAGTGATCTGGGGGCGAACTGGGTAGCCGGTTCGAATCCGGGTCATGCCACTCCGATGAAACGTAAGTGCATAAAGGTGGCTTACTGAACTACGTTATTTCTAGTGTATGTTTTTCGCTGTTGGCTTGTTTCCGATTTTCCTTAGGATTATTTCCAGCGATTTGTTTCTATTTATTTCTATTTATTTGATTCTAAGAGCATCACAAAACCGTGTACCGATTACTTCGACGCAAACTAATTATTGTAATTATATTGCTCACAGTTCGTCCATCACATTCCTATGCACGCCTGCAATTCATCTACATGATTCAAAACATACGATTTGTGTAAACAAATACGGATGCAAACCTATTTACGTGGCCTTTTGGACTTATATGTCAGACTGCCTGAGCGGGGAATCGAACCCACGATCTTTTAAACCGCTGAGCCATACTGACACGGCCTTATACGTATATTTATTTAACCAATCTCTAGCTCATTGACTTTCCGTCTCGTTTATACGATTTGTTTGTTTGCTTGCACGTTTGTTCGTCTACTCCTCCAGAAGTAAGCCCTTACGAAGGTGAGAGTAAATGACAGATTGTGAGAAAAAGCGAGAAAATCTCATTGAAAAGGTTTAGTTTACGTAGAAATTGCTCACTTTGCTCGCTCAATCCACGCACTTACGTGTTTCAAAAACGAAATGTTAACAACCGTTTAAAACCTATATTACTATTTGACAATCACGTCTCTTTCAACATTCGTACACTGAATTGCAACCTCAAAGTTCATAACAAGTGTCAACAACAGCTGGCCTTTTAAAATTGCTAAGGATGGTCATCTCAGGACGGAGAAGGATAATTTGCTAACAAATACCTTGATTCTTTTACGAGCTACAATCGGTATGAGCACGAGTGCATGTCGGTGCCCTTCTTCTTCCCGACAGACAGGTCTGGGCCGAGGCTAGGATTGAACCCAGGACTTACACACGAATTAAAACTAAAACAGGAACCGACTAACACACACATTTTAAACCCAAATTTTCTTCAATTTCTCACATTAACAGTGAGCAAAAACGATCCTTGTTCCCTGGAATTGGAATTTAAATTAGAGTTCGCTTCGTTGGGTGAACTTTAATCCGTTTTTTTTAGTTGTGGACCTTCACAGCCGGGAGTTCCATGGGGATATGAGCTCTAATAAATTGTATCTAAAGGGCGAAGTCGTTTTTTGTTCAGTTTCATTAACATTTGAAACACTTAAGATTAATTCGGCGTTAGCCTACCATTTGAAATCACTACTACGCCGGCTATACACGTAGTGTGATAGTAAATGTATAAGTCCATGAAGGGGGAAGAGCTGACTGAGTGAGCGAAACGAACGAAAATCAGCGTTTGTTAGCCAGTATATGGGATAGAAGAAACTTAAGCATGGATGGACATACAATAAACCAATCGAGTCAATTTGGCTGATGTAACGGGGGGGGGGGGGAATGAGGCTTAATGGCGCGTCGACAGCTTGGTCATTAGCGCCAACCTCAGTCACAGTGCAGTGGTCCGGGTTGCCTGGTGTAACGGCTAATTGGGCTATAACAAATAGCCCACTATCAATGTGAAAATTTATAGACATAAAATTGCTCCAGAAGAGATGCCAGATAAGACGGTGTGATCGTTTGCACGTTCACAGTCCTATGAATATTGTGATATCCACCTAAAATCAAAGCTGGTATAAGACAACCCACTAAGCTTCCTAAAAGGAAAGGCCCGTGAAGGTAGTTAAATAAATGCCCATTTAGCTTTCCTTCTTGTTTAATTTTAAGGTAGTGACATCATTCAACCAGGGAAAGGCCGCCAAGATTAATCCTGTTAGCCAAGTAAATCGCACCGAATAATACTTTGGACGTTAAATGAAAACTTGAAGATTGCTACCAAAAGTAGCAATGTTCTAGTTTTCCATTTAACTTCCGAACTATTAGTTGGTGTGATTAACTTGGCTAATAGGATTAACCTTGGCGGCCGTTCCCTGGTTGAATGATATCACCACCTTCAAAGGCTGACCCTTATTTTGAAACTTGGCGGCTTCTCTTATACCAGTTTTTGTTTTGGGTGGATAGAAATAACGTAATCCAGAAAGCCAACGTTTCATTTAAGTGACGTGACCCGACTTGAAACTGGCGAACCGTCTATTATCAGATTCCTGTCATACAGCGTTTACCCTATGTAGCCTTAGTACCCTAATGTAGCCTTTTCGTACTCTTTTTGCAGGATTCTTTCGTACCCTTATGTGCCCTTCATAACCTTTTGTACCCTTTCGCACTCATTTTGAAAGATTTTTACCCTTTTGTACCCTATCTAGCCTTTCGTACCCTTTCGTATCTTTTTGTCCTATGTTGAATTTTGTACCCTTTCGCATCATTTGTACCCACTCGCACTCTAATGTACCCTTCTATAGTATTTTTTACTCTTTTCGTGCCTTTTCGTACATTTCGTAGATTTTCCAACCATTGTCTAGCATTTTGTACCCTTTCATATCCATACGCACCCTTTTATACCTTTATGTACCCTTTGTAACCTTTTTGTACCATTTTCGTGCCTATTCGTACCCTTTGTAACCTTTTGTACCCTTTTTGTACCTCTTCATAACTTTTGTACCCTTCCGTACCATTTTGTACTTTTTCATGTCCTTTGATACCCTTTCGTACCCTTACGTGTGTAGCTTTCATGTCTTTTTGTACCCTTATGTATCCTTGTGTACCCTTACTTACCATTTGTACCCCTTTCGTACCATTTTCGTGCCATTCGTTGTACACTTTCGTACCTCATTCAATCTTTCATAACCTTTTATACAGCTTTGTGCTGTTTTCGTACCTTTTGTACCCTTAAAATCAAGCCTTTAGTACCCTTCCCACCAAATTCTGCCCCCTGGCCGTTACATATCCGGGACATTTTGTATCCCAGCGCATCTAAGGACAGCACTGTCTAAATTAACAGATACACTTGCATCGCTTGATCGAATTTATACCGGCTTAGCTTGTTCCCACGAGATTACATATCAAGCACATGTATCAAGCATTACGTATCAAGCACATGTACAGTACAGTACTATCCCAATGTGTTTGGAATATAGAACAATTTCTATCGTAGGGCATGCTGCGAATAGCAAGTGTGTGAATTAACTCCTTCTCCCTTTGTACAACTCTCTCATTGTTGGACCATTGTTGTAGCAGTGGATTTATATCATGAAGACGCACAGCCGTAACAATGAAATCGTTGTCTTACCACTAGTAAGAAAACTAAGGTCTTTGGTTCTTACTAATGTAAGTAAATCTAGCCTACCACAGCTATCAATGTGTGCGTATCAATATTTGCGTGTCAATGTTTCCAAAATAATACATTTATGGCAGCTGCAGAAAGACCCAAAGGAAAGAGTTGAAATTGATTTAAAAACCAAATAAGGCATTTATTACAGTTATTGAGTTTCAAAAACGGAGTTGGGGCAAAGAACATTCCCGCTAACAATGGCACGTTATGCTATCACAATAATGGCTCGTTTACTAACAATGCAAATCGTTGTTGTACAAATATGTTCGACGATGGTTCGGCAACAATCCACTAACACTGTCGCTTTCTACTCGTCTTTGTACAAATATGTTAGACGTGGCGTTCGGCAACAATGCGGTAAGACTTCGCTTTATTGCCCTCGTGGCTTCGCTACTCTGGTAAAGAGGAAAGTCTTACCTTATTATTGCCGAACGTCATCGTCTCAGTGATACTAACCTGATTCCTACTGCGTTGCCCGTGCTGTTTGTAGACTAGTATAGAAGAGCCGTTTTGTTAGGTTAGATCAGTTTCCATAACCAAATTTCACCAGGTGGGGTCATCAGTTTCACTGGGAAACAATTTTTAACGCAATAGGCTTCAAGTCAGCAGCCGCTTTTACTCAGTCCTTCCATTTTTGGATTATTACTTTTGACAATAATTTAGCATAATTATACGAAATGAAATTGGAATTGTTTAAAGAAAAGCTGTATGCTGATTTCCTCATGGGAAAATAATTTTTTACAATGCTTTTCTGCGCACACTTGCTCTCATAATACCGTAACAAGGGAGCGAACGACGTTTTTCACGTCGTATTGTCTGATCAAAATTTCAAGGAAGGTATTTTCGTTTTTTTTCTTCTTTGAGCCAAATAAAAATTATTTAATTTATTAAAAACGTAATTTCAGTACTTCATTCCAACAGACCACATATGAAGGAAATGTATATCATTAACACTTTAGTTATACATATCCACCCAAAACGAAGACTACGAACCTAAAACAAAATTAAATTTTCTTCAGGAAAAGTCCAATTCAATTTTGGCGTAAAGTTAACCCTTATGGCCCAAATTTTTCATTTTATGCCAAATTGAAGGAAAACAGTACATTTAGCATTCTTGACTACAACATTCTTGACTTCGGACCTTTTTCGGACCTTTTTGGACTGTTTTTCGAACTATTTTTATCTCTCTAATTACCCTAGATGGATATACTTAGCCTCTTCTGAAAGGTGGTGATGTATTCTTTCCATCAGTGCTAATCACAATTGTGTATATTACATAGGGGCAATCCTACGCCTATTAAACGGTGTTGTCATAATGGCGTAGCAGCAAAAGAATATGCTTATTTTCGTTTTTAAAGTATTCTTAGTGTTATGGGCCAAATTTGTCAGTTAATATTAGTGTGTATAGCTTGCCAGACTATGCTCCTTTGCTTTACCTCTCTAATTACCCTAAATTGACATACTTAGGCTCAACTAAAAGGTGGGGATGTATTCTTTCAAGCAATGCTAATCACAGTTGTTTATCTTAAATAGGTACCGTTCTATGCCTATTGAAACGGGTTGTCGTAACGGCGTACCAACGAAAGAATAAGCTGATTTTCGATTTTAAAGTGCTACTATAAGCTGTTTAATTACCCTAGATGGTCATACTTAGGCTCATCTGAATGGTGGGGATGTATTCTTTCCATAAATACCCATCACAACTGTGTAGCTTAAATAGGGAGCGTCCTACTCCCATTTAAAGGTTGCGTTGTAATACCGTAGTGGCGAAAGAGAACGGTGATTTTCGATTTTAAAGTGCTCCTATGAGCTATCTAATTACCCTAGATGGATATACTCAGGCTGTTCAAGAAGGTGGTGATGTATTCTTCCCAGCAATGCTGATCACAGTTGCATATCTTAAATAGGGACCGTCCTACCCCCATTGAAAGGTGTTTTTGTAATGATGTAGTAGAGAAAGAGAATGGTACACTTTTTAGATTTCAAACTGCTCCTATGAGCTATTTAATTACCCTAGATGGACATACTTAAGCTCTTCTAAAAGGTGTTGTTGTATTATTTCCAGCAATGCTAATCAAAGTTGTGTATCTTAAATAGTGACCGTCCTACCAGCATTGAAAGGTGTTTTTGTAATGATGTAGCAGCAAAAGAGAATGGTGTTTTTAGATTTCAAAGTGCTCATATGAGCTATCTAATTCCCATAGAAGGACGTGCTTAGGCTCTTCTCAAAGGTGATGATGTTTTCTTTCTACCAATGCTTATAAAAACTGTGTATCTTAAATAGGGATAGACCTACGCCCAGTGAAAGGTGTTGCCGTAATGGCATAGCAGCGATATTTTGGGATTATTAGAGAGCTAACAGCAGAAGTGTACAACTTGGAATATTATGTAACACGTTTCGTTAATTTAACACCCCGAAAGTAAATATGAATTTTTGACAGGATAATAAATGACGAACCTGTAAACAAATAGCTGTGGTATTTGTTAGAAGTGGTTATCATCCTTAACATACATGGTAGCACCCTGAAGACATGTCTAACATCAATTACGTGCGGAAATAATTTGCCATACCTAAGTGCATTGCTGGAAATAATACCTTTCACCTTTAACCTTTCAGAAAAGGCTAAGTATGTCCATCTAGGGTAATTAGATAGCTCGTAGGAGCACTTTGAAATCGAAAATAAAGTGCATATTCTACCGCCGCTACGTCATTATGGCAACATGTTTCAATGGATGTAGGACGATCCCTATTTAATATAGACAATTGTGATTAGCATTGCTGGAAGGAATACATCATCACCTTTCAGAAGAGCCTAAATATGTTAATTTAGGGTAATTAGAGAGGTAACAGCAAAAGTCAGCCATGCTATACGCTGCAATACTAAATGAACTAGTGTCCGTTAATTTGACATAAAATGACAAATTTGGGCCACGAGGGTTAATTTTACGTCAAAATGGAATAGGACTTTTCCTTGAGAAGATTTAATTTTGTATTAGACTTGTATTCTGTGTTTTTTTAATCTAAACATCGGTTAAAAAGTTACAGCAAAAAAAATGACTTTTGGTCACCGTTTTTGACCTTTGGCCTTCATCTACAGGGTGTCCCAAAAGTCAAGGGTTACCCAGGTGATACACCCGGGTGGTATACCGGGTGTTTATGCTGATATACTGGGGATTTTTATCTTCGTTCATCATAAGAAACGATGATGGTATACCATCAGCATGAACAAAGATAAAAATCCCTGGTATATCAGCATGAACACCCGGTATATCACCTGGATATATAACCTGGGTGACCCCTGACTTTTGAGACACCCTGTATGTATATATTAAAAGCCTACCACGGCTAACTTTCACGAATTTTGTGACCGCATCTCCTCCGTTAATATTTGGTGTGTGATAGTGCGAATGGTGTCTAAGGACAGCTATTATGGTGTAGTTGTGCACCTTAAGGCAGAATTTCGATTGGTCTTTCCATTCCGGAGTTACGGGGCCCCGAATGAGCAATTTCATTGTTTTACATTGTTTTAAACATTGTTATTAGGCGACAATGTAAATCAGCAAACGGCAGTATTAAAAGCTTAACGAGCAGAACAACAACAATGCGAACGCCAGGATAACGGGCATTGTCATAATTATTTTACTGGACGTTTTAAAATTGTGAAGGTTCACTAAGTCAGCGTAGCATGATGGTTAGGGCGTTAGCCTGCTAATCAAACGGTTGCGAGTTCGAATCTTACTATGAAAAGGCATGGACATACGCATACGCAGGTTTATAACATCACCGGAGGGCGGGCTTCCTCTAGTTAAAAACAAAATTCCCCAGGTGGCATCATCCACGTTCTGACTAGGGACATGTAGAAGACCTACTTCCTGCCAAAAAATGTTTGTTATACCTCTCTGCAAGGTTCCTATTAAAAAGCATGTACTGGCAAATTGACTACTACCACGTGTTAGCTATACCTCCTACCTGACTTAACCCAATGTCGGCGCTTGGACGGGTGTTGAATCCTGAACCTTAAGTCAGCAGGCTAACGCCTTAACCAATCCAGTTATACTGATTTGAAGAAGTACTCCAACATTAAAACGTTTAATAAAATAAAATGACGTAATATTTTTTTTTGTTGACAATACCATTCTCCTGCTGAACGCACATAATTTTTCTTTGTTACCGTGCAAAAGAATGAACCTGCTCGCCCTTTTGCTTTGCTACCGTGCAAAAGAATGAACCCGATCGCCCCCCGCCCCTTTTTTTTTTTTACCAATGATGGCAGACAGTATTTTTCACTAATAAGAGAGTTAACAATGCATTCTGGACAGTTTGAGTTGTGATGAGTGCCTGCGATTAACTGTTTTCAGGCTGTGGTGTAACGTCATCAACTCTGAAGCTCATCTCCAACATGTGACTTGATTGATTAATTGATTGATTGATTTACGGAGCTACAGCCAAGATGTGACTGACGGATTTGTAAACAATGGAGATTAAAAAAAAGGCTCTATATTTACAATTGTTAGCCGTTGTTGTCAATACGGCAACAACAAAATACTAATAAAACAACGAAAAAAGCATTTACGTTCGTAAAAAAAAGCACACTAAAGTAACGGGAGAATCAGTTTTTTTTTTAATTAGTTGCTTTTTTTCCAGCACACCACGAGTCGCAGTTTATAGACTCGCTTCGGGTTGATGATGTCATATCCTTCGTTCATGGCTGTTTCCTGTGTGTGAATGTGGCTTGAACCGGAAGTAAGTTTGTAACCAGGTCATATGCTTGTTGGCGGTTCTTGTCCTACCAAATAACGTCGACTCTTTGTTTGTGACTGATCTTTTACGTCACTTCCTCCTCTTCCGACCTGCTCGTGCACAACATGCTTCTCTATTTCCGTCCTGTCTTCATTATAATGTAGATGACTGTTAATATAGAAAGTGGCACACTCGCCTCCATCAGACAATTACGGTAGCCAGAAATTGTTTTTCATTACCACAAAGCAGATTTCGCCTTCAAAAACGGTTAGTAAATTTAATGTTCAAATAAACAAATAATTTTCCAATTGCTTAGGTTGTCGTATGCAGTACATTAATATGAGTTGAATAAAATGAATATTGTTTTGGTGATATCACTTCCGGTTCGCTGCAAAGCCGGTGCACAGCATAGTCACTTGCGTAGTGGACTGATGCACGATTTCTTAATTAAAACTAGCGATAGCCAGTGTCAGTAAGGGTCAGTCTAGGGTCTCCGTGTTAAAATCTCAACTTTTAGCGCTCATAATGCCGTCAAAACAGAACATTTGAAAACCAAACTCAAAACGTAGCTTTGACCAGGCAAGGCCTGTCTACTATAGCCCAAAACTTTTGAATTAATCCCAACCAATCCGAGATCGAGAGGGGGGGGGGCCAAATAAAATAGACAATTTCTTGTTTTTGAGATGAGGTACCTTTCGTTTGTCCTTTCTCTACACCACCTAAAATCATGAGAATAGGGTCAAATCGTAGCTTCCTTTGTAGGCTTGTGCCTTTTCAAGGGTATTTTAGTTTACCTGAAATAGTTATGCAGAAAAAGCCGTCGTGTGCTATCAGAAACAATGCTATTTAGCTGATTAAAACAAATTTTTTTTTCCTTACTTAGCCTAACCAAATTCTCCCAATGCACATAAAGCAATACAAAACCAATGTCAGTGTAGATAACATTCCTGTTAGTTGCCTGTAGTTCGATGCACTCACAAAACCTACTTGTTAAAATGTTAATGCATATCTAGACACATCCTTTTGTCGCCGAGTTAGGCAATAAACATCACATCAATTTAAATTTCGAGGACGTGCTGCGCTGTTCCGTGTAGGAATGGCGTCTCACATTCAGTTTAAATACGAATCCTACACCATACCGTGCTTAATTGCACTTACAGTATACAGCGGAATTCTACAATCTCCTCACGAATGTACTGCGTTTCTTAACTACGTCTGCCACTGAGAAAGCCCAGGTTTCTTTCAGATTTTGCACATAAACGAGCCAGTTATTAGTTCGGTATCAAAATTATGAAACAATGAATGTTACCATTGTTGCTATTAATCTGTAATGGGCGCCATCTGGAAGTCGGCCGGTGGCCAATTCGAAATTATGCTTACTGTTGTCCGATTTTCGGCCGCATTGGTATTTATCCTCAAAATGATAAATTTTATTTCTAGTTCCTTACATTTAACAGACACATGTCTGCTAGTGAGGCTGGATAACTGAAAATTTAATCTGGCCGAGGCTCAAAGCCATACGCCAGCTGGCTGCAGGAACTAACTTAAAGGCGTATTTTCACCTTTTCAACTACTAGATGCAGCACCATACAATCTTCGAAGCAATATAAAGAAATATGGCAGTAAATTTAAAAAAAGGACAACAATTCGCAGCAGCGCCGCGAATTTTCATAACTAAAACGAGATCACGTGACCCACATCAGCCTATTGGATTACGGAGAATCTAGAACGTGGATGCTGTGTTTAGAATATGGGCAACGCTATCGAAATGGTGACTTTAATGCTACGTTACAGTCGGATGTGTGCAATCGGGTGACTTACTGTTATTTGGTGACTATGGCGTGTTTCTTGATACCCACGATTTGCGATAACACCGAGGCGGCTACGAAATTTATACAGATTCAGCACAACTTACTCAACACACACAATCCAAGCAGTGAAGCAGAGTGAAACATATACAGCAGTGACACGACGTAGTATTATTGTATATAACTCTACGCTGGAGCCTTAATGGGTTAGCTGCAAGGGACACTGCAGAGACAAACAGAAGGGCGTCGTACTGAAGCCGAGGCTGTGAAGAGTGATTTCTTAGACCTAAAACGCGCGATTTTTGTTGTTGGAGAAAACAACGTTATTTTAAGCCTAAGAAATCCGCTCTTTCGTTGTTTTTCCCTCCATTTTTATGTAGTGCACCTTATAGTTATGCGCTCCAAAACCCATACTGGTGCCAATATGGCGGCAAATGTCACTGCTCTAGAGGGGAAGACAAAACAGGTTACGAGAGATGCCCGTGAGTATGCAGAAACTAGCCCCTAATCCTAAACACGCACTCCTGACTTAATCACAAAACTAGCTACACACCTCACCCTCGTTTTGAGGTTCGGGGAAGAATGAAGGGAGAGTAGGTTGTCGACTTCACAACCCCGGACGGATGTACCTCAGAAGCCCCGTGCGATACCGCTGAAGCGCAGCACACTCTACTAGAAGGATAGCAACAATAGACTCCGAGGAGCAGTATAAATCCTTCCAGGCATTGTTGCAAACAGTGGGTATAGGGCTTCTATCCACGGGACTTCTCGTTTGCATTATTATATTAAGCAGCGGACTAATTGGTGATCTTAGTGCTCGGAAAGCGGGTATTATCTATCTGTACTAGTTGTGCCCGTGCGCATGCTGCGCACCCCCCCCCCCTTCCTACCCACCACCCGCACATCCCTGCTCCCCCTTCCCCTGCCGCACCCCGTTGCATCCCGTTCCTGCACTCCCATAGTGTGGGTTCTGAATATCTCTCCACCTCCCTCTGGTACCTCAGGTGGTTGGTCTTTGGTTTTAAATTTAACAAACCGAAGACCGAACATGTGAACGGCTCCCACATACGCCCTCCCCCCCCACAATTACTTTAACCCCCAATCCCGACACTCCTGCCCCCTTCCGGATTCACATACGTGTCCCCCCCCCCCCCGAAAACGTCGCCCGTGACATTCTCCCTTTGGTACAACCCCGTGTAAATAGCTGGCGTGTGTTTGACTGGAGGCTAAAAAAAACACCTCACTGAGAAATCCAGTATTCAGTAAGCAAGTAATCACATGTTTAAGTTCATCCTTTGAAAAATTCACTACGGTAGCGCGCATTGCCCGCCACACACACTTGCCCTGGCACCCTCTCCCGCACCCCCC
>JAHWFP010071894.1:14746-28857 GCA_023313725.1 Lithobius niger | reverse complement strand
AATGCAATTAAATTTACAGGTAGTGTGATATTTTCAGCCGGCAACTAGAAAAATACTTTGGTTATCTTCGTGCCAGTGACCTTTGGGCATTCCTCACCTGCCACGAAATGACAAAATTTCCAAAAACAACAAAACTCTACGAACCTAGCCTATATATTACCTTGTTACAGAATTCACTCCTCGAAACGCATGTAACTTTCTGAATTTATTAGGCATTGCCCAGCAGCGCCTAACCGCCTATAAACTGCTCAGAAGCCTACAATCACGAAATAGAAAAAAAACACTACAAACAAGACTTCACGCAGCCTGGGAAATGCTAAAATTTAAAGTGTGGAAATGTGTGGTGCTGGAAAGTAGCTATCTAAACGAAGAGACGTTCATTTTGGCTCCACGAAACATGGCACCTTCTTGACGTAGGCAGTCGACACTAATTAACTTTAATAATTTTTTTTTTTTACAAAACCAGAATTGCGTATTAAAGTATGCCAATTTGACTTAATTAATCGCTTATTAAAGGGTGGTAGGCCTAATTAAGTATTTAAGATAGGTTAGGTTTACATTGGGTGTTTTTAAATGGCGTCAATTGTTGCAGGCATTTCAACTTATTTGGAGGTTTAGTACTGTACGTAGGAAATACACGAATTTTCCGCTTATATTTCGAAAATATCAACTATAGCCTATATTATATCTAGGTCTATATTAATCCTCCCCCAACCTAAAGTCCGAGTCGAAAAAAGGGAACTCAGAAAAACATGCGGTGGGATGAGGCTACGAATAAAGGTAGGTAACGAATAAATGACATTTCGGGGAAAAAACGGGGTTCTTGTCGGAAATTTCAACCTCGCGCTACCACCCCCCCCCCCCCGAATATTCTGTGTAGGATACATGCCCCTGACTGTGACCGATTAACTAAAAAGAATGCGTTAAAATTCTCGCTTATCAAAAGGTAATGATTCATTAAACATTCTTGATTAAAACCCTGATAACCTAAATTGTCAACAACATTGATTTATCTTTATCAGCTACGTGTATTGTTATCACTACCCAAGGACACAATGCTAGTTGCTTGACGGATAAAATAAAATGAAAGATACCTGTGTATGAAACCAATTGCTTTGGATTTACAGTGTCAGACCACTTTCTATTTTTTTTGTGTGTGATGGAAGCAATAAAATTGTCTAGCCTACCACTGCTTATTTTTGCTTCGTTCTTGTGATTTTAAGTTTCATCTTAGATTCTATTTTACTTATTTTCTAATTGCGTAGTTTCAATCATTGTGGTGCAACTGCCATGTTAGGAGATAATAGGTGGTAGCGTAAATAGGATCGTTAACCTATTCTTCCTCGATTCATCAGCTTTCTTCAAATATGTAATGTGCTAGTTGTTTCACGAATTTGGGTAATTCTTTCTAGCATGACCCGTGAAATAGTAGTTGCTGGAAATACACGTGTATTTGAACAAACAATATAGTTCACTAAAATATAGGAGATCTGGGATGCTTGTGTAAAGGTTTCTGGTTTAAAGTGACAACCAACATTTGTTTTATCCCACCTAACAGTTTGCTAGCACCAAGCACGAACCAAGGGCATAAAAGCAAGTTATAGCTGTGATATTTACGTGGGTGGGCAGGCAAGGGCAACTACCACTCCACCTCCCTTCAACCTTCAGGGGGAAAAAATAGAAAGTTTTTCGTGGCACGTGATGGAAACTAACACCTAGACGTGAATGGTTCCAAAGTTGGATTTTGTTGTTTATTTATAAATTCTCGCTTTGTAACACCCAAGCCATTCTCCTATTGTCGAGTGAATACCGAGGGATGTAAAATTAGGAATGTCGAGTTTTAATTACCTGGTAGAATGGAAAGAAAAATTCAACTATGGCTTCTATGACTTTTTCAACCCAGGAGTACTTATCAGCTAATGTTATCAATCAAATGCTCAACTGAAAACTAATCTGAAAGTGATGAGTTTGCCTTTTAAAAGCCTTCACTGGAAAATGGACTCAAACAAGCAGCATATTCTTGGGAAGGTATTGACCTGGACGGAAGGAACAGTCAGAATTGTACCGACACGAGCTTATGTTAACTCCGAAATTTTCTTAAATACTGACCCCTGTAACTCCGGATTCGTAATTTACTTTAAAAGTGTCTGAACAATCAGGAATTATTGTAGTAACACGGAATCACCATAAATAACATACCCAACTCGCTCGCGATGCCGCGCTCGCTGCGGCTAAACATGTAACACCAGAAACCGCAACCATATTAATGTCAAATTAGACAAGAGTTAGGGTAACTCCGTGTTATCACAATTCCGGATTATTTCAAACACTTTTAAAGCAAACTAAGAAACCGGAGTTACTGTAATTCCGGGTCCACATGTAATGTTCTATTCCAGTGACCATTTGATTAGAATAAACATTATCGTCTAGGATGGCATAAGGGCAAACAATTGTATAAAACACTAATTATGTATAAAATAGGTAGGCTAAATAATAAGCAAACATCCAATTATACTGGGCCTTTAATCGACACTCCGGTGTACACAATATTGACCCCACAATATGGTCAATTAAATCAATGACAGTTTAGTTATAATTTGATTGTATGATTACAATATTATCGGCAATGAGTTGAACGAATGGCATTACGGATTAAGTCGAGCGGTAAACCTAATCAATATGATATACTCTATATTAATTGAAAGGAATCTCTGGTTAATTTAGTAGCGTACGGATCGGTACTAGTTAAGCATAAACAATCTTAGCTATCGCTAATGCATAAGAATACTTAGCTCTATAATAGAAGCTTGAGTGCGGCCATCGGCCCACGGCTCAGCGAAGCCAACGTTTAGTTACTTTATTTATCCACTCAACTCTAAAAAGGGTGCTACAGCAGTAGCAGCCATACCTTTGCAACAGCCTTGAAATGGACTATCCGGATTACCCATATCTAATATATCTTCACATTCATTGCTTGTGTGATGAGGATAGCTATCATTAACTTGGTGACAGCCAGTGTGACGTGTAATGCCATGTTTCTGGTCTTTACTCTTTAGTAATTGTGCTCAAGTAATGTTTTAACTTGCAGTTGACTGTAGTTATTAAACTCGTACAGTTTACAGGCTTTAATTCGTGTTTGTTGACATCTTGTCTCACCCCGACTCCGGTTAGTACGAGTGCTAGCGATCTCTGCATGCAACCTGCTTGCATGAATTGTTGAACACTATTGTTGAAGTGTGGGGTTCACCCAGATGCTGGCCTGGTCTCAATGTTACTTTACTGTAATAAATCTTAGATTAATTCACTGTAAACTTTAATGTTAGCCACGATCCCGGTTATTACATTGAGTTCAAATTCTAAGACAATCTAGCTTTTCTTGTGTTAGTATTTTAATGCACGTTTGTTCTATGACCGTCCTTGGATTGCTTGCTGTATTGATTCATTCATGTTTAACCTGCCTGCCTTTAAAGCCGAGTTTAAAGCATCTCACTTGAAACACGTTATTGTCGGCCAATTCTCCAATGTTTTTGTGGGTTAAATGACTCCTTAATTTTTATTATTAACTACAAACATAATGTAATGTTTTCCTGTTACTTCAACAGAAAACATGATGGTATCACAAGAATTTAATTTGCGATGCGCGGTTAATTTCTATATGCCGCTACGATTTAGTATTGTGATGATATCAACTTAAATTGATATGTTGGCGGAGTAAGTATGCTTTAGAGCCGCAGCGCAGATATGTAAGAGAGCGTCGTGTGACATCGGCTTGAGTTTAAGACAGGAGCCTGGCTTGAGATTCTGCCTTTTTGATCTAATCTTGTGCAAAAGCATAGCTGTCATTGACGATGTCTGCAGTTGTGAAGTTGAAGCCACCTTGCCCTTATAAAAGGCAAACTCGCGATCTTCTCTTAACTCGCTTACATCAGTCGGTTGCAGCGTGAAGCTATGTTGGAGTTGACGGTGACTCTGTTGTGTCTCACGGGCCCAGCGGTCTAGGGAGCTGGCAAGGCCGAAGACGAATTACATTCATGGCTCTGAATATATAGGCCGTTTCTTTTGTGGTAGTTTAAATCTTTCCAGTACATCTGAAATATGATTTAAATGATTTTGATAAGAATCAGAGTTAATGACTAAATCATCCACATAAACCATGGCATGGCTGTAAAGGGTGGGGCCCAATGCCATGTCCATAAGCCTAGCATAGGGTGCAGGGCCATTGCACAGCCCATACGGCATTTTTTTTTAACTGCCACAATCCCATGTGCCAATGAAAACCGGTTTTACTTTTTGATCTCTGCTTCCATTTCGATCTGCAGAACCCCCAACGTCATATCGAGAATTGTAACCCAGTTAGCTTTGCTAGCATAGTGAATATTTGACTAGCATTAATAGTTAGATACTGTCCTTGACCATCTTGGAATTCAAAAAGCAGTAATAAAGACAAAATCGTGTAGCCCTTTTCGGTGCAACAACAAGTACACCTCCCACAGAGAAATCTAACGTTCAATGACATCATCCATATTCCACTCAAGTATCTGGGTTTCAATGATCGTTCTTAGTCTTGTTGACAGGTCAAATGGGCAAACATATTGGGTGTGTGCCTGGCGCAACCTAAACTTTGTGTTCACAGAGATGTGTGCTGCCTCATTTTAGATGTTAAAACATGTTTGAATTTATGCAAATATCTTATCGCTGCTTGCGTTACGACATTGGTACAGTGTACCTGATAGATTTTTTTCTTCCAACATAGCATCATACTTTGCACGCTGCTCACACTTTACTTCTACATCCAATTGCTTAAGTTGTTCAGCTGTGAACTGCCCTACTTCAGCAAATGGTATTGTTGCTCTTTTTCCACTCGATCAATGCGCAATCCACCTTTTTGGATGACAGTAAGATGCCAGTTCGACCTACGAAATGTCTGCCTAGAATGACTGCCGGAGACAAGTCGCGTTCATGGCTCTCTGAAAACGGAGGCTGTAGGCGATAAGACAATAGATAACATCTATAAAACGACTGCAACGGACTAATCGTGTGGGGAACCTGGCCACCTCATCCGAAGGCATGTGTGTTTAGTTAGTTTTACAGTTTGAACACTGTTCAAAATTCGTTGCATTTAAAATAACGCTGTGGATCCATCAGGATTAATGCTTAGTTTTAAATGCGGAAATCGCTTAGAACTAATAAGCAAAAGATTGCGTATGGTTCCTCCATGTTTTGTGCAATACTTTGGACTTTGCTTGAATCTACATGACTGATGTTTGAGCTGCTGATTTTAAACTGTAACTTTGATCGTTGCTTGTACATTATCTTTATCACCATCGATTAATAAATGCAAGATTATTCTTCTACCACGTTGAATGTTCTTTATCATAGTTAGCTAAAGTCAGTAATAGTTGTTGGTGGGCAACTGGTGGCAGCCTATCGCTAGTCACTGCTTAGTGCTGTCAGTTCTCAAATTTGGGGTGTGACCAAGGGTACTGTAAAAAGGCCACTCGCCAAACAACTATCCAGATTATCCATGCAACCCGGATTACCCGTAGGAAATTACACAATGCAGTACATTTAAGGCTTGAACGAATACACTGTCGAGCAATAGTTTCTGCGCAGTACGAGCTACGCAATATTCAGTGGAGACAACATTCAGTTTTTTTTTCTTTATCCAATCAACTCTAATACAACTGGTACTACAGCAGTACCGCGTGCAACGGCCTGTAGTAAACTATCCGGACTACCTACATCTAGGCTAATATAGCTCAGCTTTATTCCTCGGTATTTGTTGTGATATTTATACATCTCTTGAAATTTTATTTTTAGGTTCTAAAGACTCAAAGTTAAAAAAAAAAAAAACATAAAAGAAAACTAAAAATAACCTAAATCCAAAATGTAGAAATAAACTGCTTTAAAATGTTGTACAACAAATAAGGATAAGAATCCTAGATCGCAACACTATTTAGTATACTGAAGTTGAAACAAAATATATAACTAGCCATGGTTTATTTGGGAATTCCCTTAGCACCTTAGTTATTTTACAAAGAATATATAGCCTAACTAGCCTTGGTTTATTTGGGAATTCCCCTTGGCACCTTAGTTATTTTACAAAGAATATAATAGCCTAATTAGCCTTGGTTTATTTGGGACTTCCCCTTGGCACCTTAGTTATTTTACAAAGAATATGGAAATTTTGTAGAGACGGGGTAAATATCCCCCCCTGTTTGTCTGTTTCACACATCACAGTGGCACAGACAGGAATTGACTATAACCAGCACCCACAAAACCCCGACCACCCGGGGGGGGGGGGGAGGTGTAAGCTCCCAAGTGGTGGAGTTCAGGGAAGTTGTAGCTGAAACATTTTCCGCTATTTATGACCTATTCTTGGCTCTCAAAGAAAACGTTTGCAACCTACTGTCAAGCAAATTTTTACCAGTTATTGTTTGTAAAAACTTAACTCTGATTATATTCTTTTTTTCCTATACATTTTCTTTGTAATAAATTGATGCCACATTAATCCTGAACAATTTAAGTTCGTGCAGTGATGTTGCTTACTTTTCAAATGGCAATAACTTGCCATGGCTGAAATAATACTTTATTATGATATATATACCCTGTACAAATGCACTAAGTAGTAATAATAATTTTATTACACAAGAACTGTGCTCGAAACTTCAGGAGCTTGTCGCACTGCAATACAACATGATTAATACACAATTACATAAATTTTAACGTAGAAAGCTAAAAGTGTTTCGTTAGGCCTACTTTTCTTATAACTACTACAGATTCATGTATTACAGGGGTTAACAAACATATCTACACTCACCATACTGTAAGGAATAATTATCAATTCTGATTTATCAACTAATTCCTGATCTTTTTAATTCGATGTGTCTCACGTCAAATTAATGCAGTTGTGCCAAAAAAGAGGCCTCGAGCAAAGAGTTAAACATCTAAAAAACTATACATATTTGTTTAATTATGATCCGACAAAATTTAGTACAATTGTGGGTGAGTTGCAGATTAGAATGTCAAAATACTGAGGATTTCACTGATTTAGTAATTCGAAATTTAAACTGCTAACCTCTGAGGTCTTTCAACGCGAACTAGAATTAAGACATTGAGGTGGCTTCACTCGTATAGAGAAGAACTATACAAAGTGAGTCCTCACTTACCTTTGGCGGGAAATTTGGCTGGTACACAATTTTGATGCGGGATTCAGGACGGTACATTGAATTTCGATGCGCGCATACACTTAGTTAATGTGCCAGGCTCGCTGCTTTTCGGGTGCAGTATACTACAGTATTTTATTATGCTTATTTGTGATATTGTTTGTTATTGAACGAGTGAGCAAAGCGAACGATGTCATGTTTTTACAGTGGCGGACTGGCCTGGGAGAAGTATTTCTCCTGACCTCAACTGTCCTCTAATTGTCAGATTTTTTTAAAGCAGTAATGGGAAGGCTCACACACCTTTTATTACTTCAATTTTAGTTTCACCAACAGATTTAAATTAGCCTACAAATAAAAAATTTTTAAAGTAAATAAATTTAAAGTAGTCAACCGTATGTACGTACAGTGCAGTACGATTTCTCCCCTTCTCCCACCCCAAAATTAACTGCCGAGTTTACTGAAAAATATGGTATTTGTAGATTTAAAAATACAAAAGTCTGATGAAAAAGTACGAAGGAAACACGGAAACTGTAAAGCAACCAAGTTTTCAGTTTTTTTTAAACAAAATCATTTCAGCATTCGATGAAAACTTTTCTGGTCGGTGATTACATAGCCTCACACAAGATTCTGGCTCATTTCCTGAATTATAGTCGCAAAAGGTAGACGATTTAAAAAAAAACATAATCTGCAGTCTAGATACTGTTCAATACACCACATATTCAGACTTTTTAGTATCGTCCTGTTGGTATGTCTCCTTTACAACTGCTAATGCAGTGTTAGTGCCTCCTTGTTTTAAATAATATTTCTACTTAAAATCCTTCTCATATCGGAATTTCATTTAGTATGAATGGAATATTCATTCCAAGGCATTTTTTACCAAATGAATTTCTGCAAGTAGGTACCTGGAGCCAAGGCAAAGTATTCTCCCTTTTCTTATTTTAGTTTCGTAGGTATTGTCAAAGTAATTATTAGTCACAACAATAAGTTTATATAGATTTAAAAAGTTTGAAAGCTTGTAATTCTTATCCTTTGCGGACATAGTATCTCGTTTGCCAGAAAATACCTTTATAGCCTTATTCATTGTCTTTTGTAAACTTACAATACAACTTATTTGTTGTCGCCCCATAAATGGTGCAAGCATTATCCGACCTGCGAAATCACCCAAGACACCCTTCCCAATGTCGATCGCCACTCGCCATTTGGCGAGTGGTAATCAACAGTTGGCGACTTGGAATTTAGCCTTACTCGCCAAATTGGCGACTAGCTACAGAGCATGCCACTAAAAAAGGGGTATCTCTGGAACCGTATAAGTTAGACACGAACGGTTTGCGGCGTTATGCTCAGATTTTTAAGGGCGATATAACTGGATTTTCTGCATTAATACTGGAGTTTAAGAAAATTACAAAATTTGTTAATGCATAAATTAGAGAAACCTTCCATCATACAAGACGTATTTGGTATGTGGCGAGTAAAAATTGTGAAATGGCGAGTGCTTTGTAAGGTCTACTGGCCAAGTGGCGACTGCTACTGGATTGACATTCGGAAGGGTTGCCCCAAGACCTGTGAAAGCAGTGTATTCTTTATTTCGGTTTCAAACTTGTTGTTGACCATATACAAGGTTGGTATAATTTTCCTAATTTTTTCATTTTGTGTATAAAATTTCCAATTTTCATTGATTTAAAATCCCAAATACCCTAATGAAGCAACTTGTTTTTAAATTACAGGACATTTAGTACATGTATCATTTTACCTTTACAGTTATCACAATGTGAGCATACAATATATTTTTTTCCCAGTAGTATGTGAAGTAGCAATATACATAAAATTCGTCTTATCATTATTACTGTACAATTCATTAGTATGTAAATACTGATCTATACTGTTAAAATCTGTTTGTAGATTTCAAAACATGATTTCTTGGTATTTCCCTATCGATACTAAAGAACATATTCTGCGTACAAAATAATTTGCCTTGAAATTTTCCCTTCGATAATACTTACGCCTAATAGAAATATTAAATAAAAGAGGGCTTAAAATTGAACCTTGCGGTAAACTACTCCGTATCGGACATTCATCTATTCACTCCGTTTATCTGCAATTTTAACAGCTCTGTCTATTATTCATATAGTTATCTAGAATGTAAAGTATTTTTCCACGAATACCAATATATAGTTTATTATGAAGTATTTTATTATCTAGCCTATAGTGCAAAAGGCTTTTTTTTAGGTCAATACTATAATTAGACCAATGTTTTTACTGCATGCATGTTTTATTTTATATTGTTTATAAGACTAAGCCCGTTCAAAGTTCCAATTCCCTGGCTAAAACCATATTGGTGTTTATTAAATTTAAAAAAAATTTATAAGTATAGCTTCCAAAATATTTTTCAATTAATTTGTAATGGATTGGCAGCAGGACAATTGGACGATATTGATTGCGTTTTCATTTTTTTTTCCGGTCTTTTATTTGTTTCTTAAGATTCTCTGGCCACAATTCTGTATCAATAAAGCATCAATAAGGATTTTCATGAAGTTTGTAGTAATTTGTTCTTTATTGTGAACAAAAAACTCCAGGGAAAAACCATCATGCCCACATGATTTTTTCATTTTTTAGTTAATCATAATTGGTATAATTTAATTTTTAGTTAAATTTTCGACATATGAATTGAGTTGCTACTTTTTTTTTTTTACTTCTGATTGTATGGTCATATAATTTTAATCTTCTGTGACTATTTTTTCTGTTTGAGTAGGTACCTCTTGATTAAATATTTAGAAAAATTATTATATAGTGTCATCTAATTCAGCAATTTTTTTTATAACCACAAATTGTATTTATTTTGCCCCATATTTTTTGTTATAGGATTTATGCATACAAAAACAGAATCATAAAGGCCCATTCGATATTTTTTATTTTAGCTACAACAGTTTTTTTTTAGTTTTTATACTCTTCCATTAATATCGTACTATTACGTTTGATTTGGAAATTCTATTCCGTAGTTAATTTTTGTTTTATTAATTAATTCTAGTAAGTAATAATAATCTTTTATTGCTCTTAGCCTCTTATGTACAGAATGTCTCGTACACTATGTGCAAGCAAGGTACATAATTGTAACATCTAGGCTATAATAAAATTTAATAGGGCCGGTACTATATATTTTACCATAACTTTTACGTGCTTTTGTTTGGGTGAATCGCCGAAGATAAAAAAAAAAAATAAGATACTTAAAACTATGTTTGCCTTTGGTAACGTCCTAGGAAGTTTATTTTAAGTGTGGAATAAGAAAGTAATTATTTTTTTTGTCTTTATCGAGTCAACCTTAAGGTTCTATTTAAGTTTATGCGTGGGTGTTATAGGCTAAGGTACTAACATAATAATAAAAGGCTTGGTTGTGACTGTGCTAACACAGTGCAACACTATTTAACAAAACCTTTCTAGGCCTATTCCTTTTTATTCCTTAAAAATAATCAACAAACCGCTTGAAATAATAACAATCTTTACTGTCGACAATCCTCAAAGTTTTTAGTAAAAAATTTGTGTGAGCCGGAATACAATACATGGTGGTCCAAAAAAAACTGACGACCCAAGATTTTTTAAGTCCAACTTTTCTAGTTAGCACCCCTCAGAACCAGGAGAGGACAGAAATCTTCCGGTTTCATTAGATTTGATTTCTATCCTATGCCGATGGGTGCTAACTAGAAAATTTGGACTTAGAAATTGTTGAGTCGTCAGTTTTTTGTGGACCACCCTTACATAGGTTACAGTAAAACAAATATACAAATAACGCACATGATGATTAGTTATTTATTTACCTATTTCATTTCTTATATAATTTAATGGTTTACTAAGATTTAAAATTACTTACCATATTCAAAACTGTGGTAAAAATAATACGGTTAAAAATAATACTAATGTATATATGTGTATTTTATAATGTTTTATCATCTCCTCTAGTAGTGCTGTCCCGAGTTCTTTTTTACTTTGAAAAAGTAGCAAATGTTTTTGTAGTTTGTTAAATATGTTTGGTGTATAGTAGCTTTTATGTTTTGTTTATTAAGAATAGTTCCATTGTAGTAGGCCTAGCTTGTATTTATGTATGTGAAGTTGTTCATAAACCTTTGCTTTTAGTTTTATCATATTGCTTGTGCATATCTGCATAATAATTTTTTCCTTTTCTTTTGTCAAAAACTACCTTTATTAGTTTATTCTGTACTCTTTGTAGCCTATAGTAATAAAATGCTATTATTACAAGGCAGCACAAAACTCTCTGTGCTTGCCATACAACAATAACTTTCATTCACAATGAAAGATCGAAGTTCAGTGCAAACTTGTGTTATCTATCCTTAAAAACATAACGATAATGCTGAGCTAAAAATAAAAAATAAATTCGTACAATTAAAAGGTGCAAAATAATCTAAAAAACTGCTAAGATAACAGGTACAATCTGTATGATTATTAGCGTCTTCCATGGTGTACTTCGTTTCACACATCTTAAAAGTTACCGGTAATTCAATAAAAGCGGAAGAATCATGTACAGTGTACACTCTTGTTTCTTTTATTATAAGAATTATTCCAATTAGGACTATTCAACGAATTTAAATTGTTCCTTCATGGTCTTTCGTTTTAAACCTTAAGTCGCTGTTAAAATAATTCTGAGCTAGAATTGTATAGGCTATTTAATAATTTGTTTTGCATCCATTATGCAATACTCGTTCTGAAACGCTGTAAAATTCATATAGGCCCTACGTACGATTACGAAATAACACGTTAGTAGCTTTCTTTAAAACTCTCTGAAACGAACCAAGCAATCCATTCAAGGTTGAGCCATAAATGCTTATATCTTTAGACAAAATGCATGCTTCAAAAAGGATTTTTTTTAGTTTATCCTATCCATCAATTTTGTACAGTAAAAGTATAGGCTAATACATTGTCAAATTTTGATGACAATTTTAGTGAAAATCATGATCAAATTTCAAATCTGAATCAATCGTCATTCCAAGATTGATTCACTACATTCATGGTCAATTTTAATAAAATATTATAAATTTTATACCTCTTAAGCCTTAGTTGTATTGATTTTTTTCTAATAAGCTATCATACTTTAAAGTGTCAAACACCTTTTGCAAAATGTACAAGGATAAGTTCCACAACTCTTCCAGTATTTAAAGCTCTAGTAATGTTGTCATTTCATTTTTAGCATTTACTGTAAGAATACTTTAACGACAGCCACGCTGTTTTGTATTTAAAACATAGAATTTATTTAAGAAGTCAAGTAGGGGCCTATTCTATTCACCAGGCTCAAGAAATACGGTCGCCAATTCGCCAAATGCGAATAAAAAATTGGTAATGGCGACAAAATATTATCTTAAGTAGCCACTGTGGCGAATTTCCCATCCCCTTTTTTTCTATAGAATTCGCCAACTGTATATTCTTTATTAACATCTCGTGAAAAACAAAAGTAGATCGCAGCTGCAGCGTTATTTTCAGGGAAGGTTTTAACTTCTCACTCACGGTGCTATTATTTACTTATTTAATAACTAATTTAAGTACATAAACTTTTATTTACTATTTCATTTACCTTTTGTTATTTAAAGAATTCTGGTGATTGTAAAACGTTAGTAGCCTAACTTAACTGGACGATCCTTAGCAACGTTACTTTTTGGGGAGCCCAATAACAAAGGTCAGCAACGATCAGCAGTGAAAATATGAAAATCAGAAATCCAGCACAGTGATGCTGGAAGTTGGTGATCTTAACAAAGTTTTCCAAAATTCGTTATATTAAAATTATAATTAATTTAAGACTTAAAAATGAATAAAAATTACGGTAATGAAAAGTGTTATTTTAATTATTAACTGCGGAATGAGTTGTTTGGCTCATCTAGCGGATATCGGAAGGGTGCTCTATACGTCGACAACCGGGAAAAAGCAATCGAGGTTAGGTCACTAAAATGAGAAGAAAATAAATCGAAAGTAAATATATAATTTTCTCTTATATTTTTTTACTTTGTTAGTAACAATACAACATTTACTCTACCGTTTTGAGTATTTTCAGTTATTCCAACTCTATCTTGCTAGAGATAGATAACTGGTAGTAGGTGCACCTTTCAGTTAACTTTTAAGAGCAATTTGTCAACATCTGCTTTTGCGTTGCTAGCGTGACCGTTTTAACAAATCCAAGTAACTTGGAGTAAGGCTAGCTTCAATTGTGCCTGAATGAAATTTAGGGGTTGCCACTGGTAGATATTTCTTTTAAAAAGTTTATTCATGGAAACTCACGAATCTGGAATGGAAGCTTATCCCCTTAATTTAAGCCTTTTTTCCGTGCTGGGAGTGGGAATGGGGCAGAAAAGCGTACGAGTATATTGGGGTAATTTTAAATCACGTGTTCCTAAGTTGTGTCTTTTACCAAGTATCAGTTGTTGGCACGAAGGGAAAGCAAAGTAAGCTAAGGACATTTTTCAGGCATTTAACCTCTTTTTTTTGGCTAGACCGTATTTTGAATTACTAGTGATGCACGTTTGTTTTAGGAGATGGGGGATGTGGACCTGGAAACCCTCTCAGGTTTGACAATTATTTGATATTAAGTGCATAACATCCATTTGTTTTGAATTTGTTTCATAATTTCCAGTTTTCATGCTTTCTTTCATGCGAGAATGATACTACAATAAATGCATCCAAAAACTTGTATCCTTGTTTACAGTTGATTAATACTCGTACTTGGTAGTTTTCAGTTGTTGGTAATGAACGATTTTAATCAGTTTTAGGTCGATGCCGTTTTAATGAATGCACACTACATTTTACTATTTTACCGGCTTTTTCATTATTAAAGTTTCCCTTTTTTTAATACTAAAAAAAAAAAGACCTGCTTTGTGATCATTTTTGGTAATAAAAAATAAAAATAAAATCATCTCTCATGTCTTGACAAATATTTTTGCCCGAGAAACTTTT
>JAHWFP010071894.1:0-14646 GCA_023313725.1 Lithobius niger | reverse complement strand
TATGAGCCAACTTGGCGCCCAATTTATTTAAGATTTCTTGAGCCCTGCTGTTCACAAAAAAAACTATCCGTAATTTTATTTTTTACAAACAGAAGACAGATTGCCAAGATTTAAATTATTGCCCTTTTCATAAATTGGTCTAAGAATCCGTAATATTATATATATATATATATGTACATGATTGAAGTCCTCTTTCAAGCAAAACTAAAACTATAAATTTTTTCCGTTCCTATTCAATACATTTCGACCAAACTTGGCCAGATAGTACTTAGTAGATAGGTATGGAAGGTATATTTATGCCAACTTTTATCAAATTCCGTGCAAGGGTAAACGTACGAAGCCACGTAAATTTGAAAACTGTACACTTCTTGTTCTTGTGTAACACGGTTTCGGAAAAAAACTACTACACCTACCTAAATGATCTAAGCCAGAAATTTCCCTAGGCTTCATCTTTAAAGAGACCACTTTTTCGATTGGTCGAGCCATTCCGGAGTTACGGAACCCTGAACGATCATTTTGATTGTTTTAACCATTGTAATTAGGGAACAATGCCACTCAGCAAACTCCAGATCCATTCTTCGAAAGAATCCGTGTTTCTGCTAACGCATATATATTTAAACCAAACTAAGCTACGTTGTTAATTTCGAGGCCTGGCAGCTAGAAACAATAGAATGGCGTATTTATTTCGCAGATGCAGGCTTTCAGAGCCGAGTTGAATTGTTTCAAAGCAATCGACAGCATGCATAAACCTTTGTAGCGCGAAGCCATAGCCGTAAAAAAGGTACATGGAGTACAAACAAAAACGTCAAGTGTGCCGTAAAAAAAGGGTTATATGATTGAATTTTCACTTGTTAAAATGTACACGGATAAAAATTGATGATTTTTAATTGAAATAATCAAATGTACAATTGAGAAAATTGCATAAGTTTAAGTGCTATTGTACTTTACCAATCATATTTTACGTAAAGCACAACAGCACTTACGCCGGGGATAACAGTCACGGGGTAAATCTACCTCCGAGGTAGTTTACCTCCCGGGGTAGCTACCCCACAACTCCGGGGGAAACGGGAAAGGGGAAAAGTTCGGTGATATTAGTCAAGGGGTAAGTTGAGGGTTAGCTACCTCGGAGGTAGTTAACCCTCAACTTACCTCCCAATTTACACCTCAACTGATTCGGACTTTTGACTAAAGCATGGCTCTGATTGGTCAACAGGGATAAAGGAGAAGGACCTGAGCAAGAAATGCATTTAACCAGCTAAGCATCTGTCAAAATAAACGGTTCATCAGAATGCTCCCACAGTTAACTGTACCAAAGAAGCAAGGAAAAACCACACAACAACCGACAAAACGACCTTCCTTAAATGGATGAAAGCCTATGTGTTCATAATTGAAAGCAAAACCTTTTTTATTTGGTATCCCTTTCGGTAGAAAAAATTAAAAAGGCTTTCGAAATAAAGACTTTCAAAACAAAATCAAAAACCATGAAATCTAAGGCAATTCCAGGAATGCAGTATATGGGCCGGTCATCAATAGTTATTTTTACAAACCTACTCCTTAAGACCGCTTTTCGTAGGGGACGGAAAAATAGTGCCTGCCTTTATTTACATCTTCTATTGAACATTTTACTCTTTGGCCTTTTTTAGCGCCATTTGCCATTTTTTTAGAGCTACTTGCCCTTTTTTAGTACCATTTTCCCTTTTTTACTACCATTAGCCCTTTTTAGTGCTATTTGCCTTTTTCCCGATGGCGATTACCTCGACCACCCCCCCCCCCTCTTTTTTTTTTGAAAGCCCTTGTGGTCATAATTCAGACTGCACTGAAAAGGAGTTGAACGTTCTTCGTGACAGCAATATTGATGTAAACAAACATCGAGCTGCCTCTGGTTAGATATTGGAGGATGGATGTGTGTGAACAAACGCATACGTAGGCGAACCTCTCATTTGAGATATCTTTTGTCAAACTGCTTTTCTGTCAGCAATAAACACAACCTACCTTTTCAGACCCAAAATGTCTGATCCAGAAAGGTATAGTACCTATCATTGCCTTTGTTTTTTACAAAACAAGACACAACTTCCTGTTTTTTTTATTGACCACCCTGTATTAACGAAACACGCAATTTTATCGCTTATGTTTTACTGTTCCGTCCTCCCCCAATGAAAAAAAAAGACGACAGATGGTTGGGTAACAAAATTTATGCAGAAACAGGTAGGTAGATTGGAGAGCATTCTTATGGAATGCATAGATATGTAGGCTAGTTAAACGACTACTTCAATGTACTACTTCATCGTTTTTGTACTTATCCTGCAGGATGGCCTTGTACCTTAACCTTAGCTAACTGACCGTCAATTACATTTTCTCATTGTTTACAGCATAGTTTTGTAGTATTAGAAAACAAAAACGAACTCGTTTGATGCTTAAGGTATGGTTTAACTGATCCAAAGTCAAAACATCAAAGGAACACAAATAAAAATTCCTGTAAGGTTTCAGATACGGCAGCATTGCTGTACTGTTTAGTCAACGCAAACCGCATGGCTGTATTGAAATGTTTTTACCATTTTTACTTTTGCATGCGATAGGTCAACTAATGATTGGTGCATTCTACTTGGCTAAACAAAATCGCCGGAAAAAGTTTAAAAGTCTTAGTGTGCTTTGCACAACTGTACAGGTAATTCAGGGTTCGTGCGAGCCATTGAAAACCTGAAAATATCCTGGAACGTAATAATAAAATTACAATCTGGAAAATTAGTGCTTGCAAACCTTGAAAAATGATATATGTATCATCAATAAGGTGATGAACGTAAACGACGCGACTGAAGAACACCTTACATTATTCTTTCTTCGTTTGGACATTAAGAGTTTTGAAATTTGGGCTCTGGTTTTAATTATATTTACATGTATAATGTTTGGATACAGCAGTAAGGTTCCACGTGGACTAAACAATACGGCAACACTGCAGTTTCTGAACCCTTACATAAGTTTATTTGTGTTCCTTGGCTGTTTTGACTTCGGGTCAGTCGGGGTTCGAGAATATTACGTAACTTTGTAATCTGGTTACTGAGGAAAGAGGAAAAATTGAGGAAGTCGTGGCGGCGACAGAGAGAGTTAAGAAGCCCTAAAGACAGACCATAGAATAATACAAAAATAATACATAAAAGATCGCCAAGAAGTTTCTAAAGTTGTAGATAGTTTGTGTTCTGAAAAGCCGCAAATTCCCTTCGAATAAACTGACTGAATTTATCAATTTTTATTTTGTAGCAATGGATTTTCATCCATTTGGATTTTCCTATTTGGATGTTGAGGGGGGGGGAGGCTCAATCCCCCCCCCCAAAAAAAAGGGAAAATAAGGGAATTACAAGTGCTGTTGCAAGATTCTCGGAGTCTGGGGTCAGTTAGACCTTACCGTAAGCGTCAAACGAGTTCGTTTTTGTTTTCTAATTCGTGCTACTTTAGCCCATGCAGTTTAGATTAGCTTGTTTTAATGTTTTGTTCGCTAACAATTACGGTTTGCGCGAGCCAATATGGAAACACGTTCTTTAATCTTCATTCTTGCTCTTGCTCTTCATTGTTGCTGGCGTTTGCTGATTGGCATTGTGGCATAATAACAATATTTAAAACAATGTAAAACAATCAGTCCGGCCTTTTAGAGCTCTCTAACCCCTGAACCACTTGACCAATTAAAAGGACTCATGGAAAGAGCATATTTACAGAGCAATACCCGCAAAATGAGCCAAGAACCAGTTTTATAGAACAAATATAGTTTCATCTGTACAGAATCTAGTAGAAACGTGCCAAGAACAAGAAGTCAAAAATAAAAAGCACGATCCCAGCTTAAGGCCAAATCTCTGATGTGGCAAATTGGAATTAATAAAGTTCGGACACATGTTCACCAAGTCCAACAAAGCTTATATACTAAATTTGAGTGGAAAATATTGAAAGACGGCTGAGAATTATTAAGCATAGAAATTTCGGCTTTAACATAGGAGGTTGAGGTCAAACCTCCTTTACTAATATTACCAATGTTTTGTATGGAGAGCCAACGGAAGAATGATAGACAGCTATGCGAAGAGTTCTGATCTCTTGTTTACGTGGAATCTCCACAGATGCAAGGCACCGCCTGCCTTCACTGTGCTGCAGTGCATTCGTGTCATGCGAAGTAGCTTTTTGCCCCCTACCTCTCAAATTACCCCACGGTCTTGGCCGGGGTAATTGCGGCTCATTTACCCCGCAGCTTGGAGGTAACTTTACACCCGTTCATCCTTCGAAATGGGCTACCTCTTAACTGTTATCAGCAACTATTTACCTCTCAGGTTAGTTACCTCCGAGGTAATGTTTGCCCCGGAACTGAGGGGTAAATCGTCTTTCCTCCAACTTACCTCCGAACTGATATCACCAGATTCATTTACCCCTCAACTTACCCTCAGAGGTAGGACTTACCTCCTGTTATCCCCGGCGTTAAACAGATACAATTTTCTCAATTGTACATTTGATTATTTCAATTAAAAATCATCAATTTTTACCCGTGTACATTTTAACAAGTAAAGTGAAACTTCAATCATATAACCCCCTTTTTTACGGCACACTTGACGCTTTTGTTTGTAATTTTAATTTATGTGGCCATACTTCCTGTTCAATAATTGGCCTAATACCAATCAACATTTTAATAAAATTGCGTGTATTGTCCTCAGATTGAATAAAAGTTTCCATAAAATAATTATCGTAACCCGTAGATTTTTTTACTTTTATTTTACTCACAATTTCATACTTTGTTGGTTTTATGATGGACATTCTTGTAAAGTTACTATGCCTTAATGTTATTTATTAATGTTAATTTTATTAAAGTTATTTTATTAAAGTTATTTTGTAGCCTATCGTGTTCACTTTTTTCAGTTGTCCTTTTTTAGTTCACTACTTGGTTATTGAAATTGGTTGCACAAGTATTGCAGTGCTTTCTAATATTTTTATTAAGAAAAGTGTGTTTTAACCTCTCGTCCATGGTGTTTCTTGTAGTTTTATTTACTATGTTGTTAATTTTATTTTAAATTTTACCGCATCGTTCTTTTTTTGCGAAAGAAAAAATTTTATTTCAAATTTTACCGCATCGTTCTTTTTTTGCGAAAGAAAAACTAAGGAAAAGAATGATTTGGTTGTTTTATTTGTTACTTTTAATAGCATTTTTGATCTCGTTTTTTCATTATGCTCCAATAAACTTTCAGCTTGACATTTTTGTTTTTCCTAATTAGAATCCAGAGCTTGCTTTTTTTTGTTTGTTAATAATTTCAAGTAAATTTGCGTTTCAGTTACTCGCATGCAACACAGAACTTCTGCACAATAACTACTGGAAAAAAATAAAACTGCATCTTAAACTTTACTTTCAAACTGATTAAATGATAATAGTACGGAGGATATACCTAAAATTGTGCGTTTTTATCATAAAAGCATGAAACTTGGTAGGAATGTTGTTTAGATCAAATTAAGAACTTTTAAGTGTTGTAGGCCTTCCCCTAAATTGCTATGAGCCGCCATCTTGGAAAATGGCGGCCCAATAGTCTAAAATTGTGCATTTTTATTATAAAAGCTTGAAATTAGGCAGGAATATTGTTTACATAGAATTATTAACAATTTAAGCGTTGTAGACATTCTCTTCAATCGCTATGAGCCGCCATATTGGAAAATGGCGCCTAAATTACTTGTGTTCCATAACTCTGAAAAACAGCCCGAAATGGACATGTTTAAGATTTTCTGAAAGGTGGCGTTCTATTCTTTCCATCAATCCTAACCGAAATTGTGTAACTTAGATAGCGACCGTCCTACACCCATTTAAAAGTGAACAGGTAATGACGTAAGTGGCGAAAGCATATGATGATTTTCGAATTCAAAGTGCTCTTGCGAGCCCTCTAATAGCCAAAAATGGACATGCACATGCTTAGGATTTTCTGAAAGGTATGGATCTTTTCTCTCCTTCAATTCTAACTGAAACTGTTTAGCTTAGATAATAATACAAATATGAGCATTACAATGGCACTTTGAAATTGAAACTAGACGCTACACTTTTAAACAGGTGTAGGACAGTCCCTACCTAAGCGAAACAATTTTCGTCTAGGATTTGATGGAAAGAATAGATCGCCACCGTTCAGAAAATCCTAAGCATGTCAATTTCGGGTTATTAGAAGGCTTGCAAGAGCACTTTGAATTCGAAAATCACCATTTGCTTTCGCCGCTACGCAAACTCTTAACCTTTAAATGAGTGTAGGACATTTTCCTATCAAGTTAAATAATTTCGGTTAGGACTAATGGAAAGAATACATCTCCACATTTCAGAAAAATCTAAGCATGTTCATTTTGGGCTATTAGAAGGCTTGCAAGACCAATTTGAATTTGAAAATCAACATACGCTTTCACTGCTTTGCCTTTACCTCTTTAATGGATGTCTGAATGGTCTCTAAGTTAAACAATTTCGGTTAGGATTGGTGGAAAGAATAGATCGCCATGTTTAGAAAATGCTAAGCATGTCTATTTCGGGCTATTAGAAGGCTCGCAAGAGCACTTTGAATTCTAAAATCACCATACGCTTTCGCCGCTATGCATTTACCTCTTCGCCTTTCAGTGGGTGTAGGACGATCCCTACCTAAGGTAAAAAAATTCGGTTAGGATTGATGAAAAGAATAGATTCCACCCTTTCAGAAAATTCGAAGCATGTCCATTGAGAGCTATTAAAGGGCTCGCAAGAGCACTTAGAACACAAAAATCACTATACAACCTATAATTGGAAAAAAAAGGAGCGTCCGTGTGAATTAAGGGCGATAATACTTTAAATACGATTGTGTGGTTCTAGGGTTGCTCTTACGTAAAAGATGTATATCACCTTTCCTGTACAGAATTGTGTGCTGAACGACTTTGCTTCACTTTATGCTTTTGATGTATAATCCCTTTCCTGTCCCTTAAGATGTATAACCCCTTTCTTGTCCAGAATTGTGTGCTGAATGACTTTGCTTCACTTTATGCTTTTGATGTATAATCACTTTCCTGTCCCTTAAGATTGTATAATCCCTTTCTTGTCCAGAATTGTGTGCTGATAACTTTGCTTCACTTTATGCTTTTGATTTGTTGACGGTTAAGGAGTTGCAGCCAGAGAACCGTTTGGGAGAGAGTAGTTCACCCCCTCCCCCATCCCCTCGGGTTTGAACTTGCTTCATAATATAGCTTTTTTTTCAGTTACCCTTCATGTGCATCCAACCAAACTTAAACGCTTTTCACAAAAAGTGAACAATTACTTCAATTTTGAGCACTATAAAAGACCTATTATTTACATTACTGCATATACTATGCATTAATGATTCATTCATACCACTTCCAATATTTACTTCCGGTTGTGTTTAGTATATCATTGGAAAGCAAATATCAAGAGGAACAATAAAGGCAGGGGATGTAATTTCGCTAACTGTGAATGGGAATTCAAAGTTTCATATTCAAATATTATTTTGAAAAGCAAATGTCATCTTTTCACTAATACATTAGTATCACTTCCGGTAGTTACTTCCGGTTATGGTTGGTATCATTGGAAAGGATATTTCAAGAAGAACAATATGAAGGAAGAGTGGACAATTTTGCTAACTGTGAAAGGGAATTCAGTGTGTCAATAAATAACATTGAAAGTGTCGAATTCGGGCAATGGCGTGTTTCCATTAATCATATTTTAATATAATTTTGATATGTTATTTACAATTGCTTTCAAGGGCGAACGCCATTGGTTTCACCTTTGTACTAATTACTTCACATAAATTCAGGGGCCTATTAAGCCATAAGTAAGCAAATCGTATAATAAAAAATTTTTTAGATCGTATAACTCACTGAATTCCGTGTAACAGTAGTTTACAAGTATGGTTTTCAAATAAAATGGTTGGTCGTATGAAAAAGAAAAGAAAAAGAAAAGGTCGTGGTAAAAAAAAAAAAGAATTACGAACAACAGAAGAAAAAAAGAAAAGTTAAATCCGTTGATTCGTTCAGGAGTTATGAAAAAAAACTTAATTTGACTGCCATTTGGGCTGCCCATTTCCAATACGGCAGCTCATAGTGATGCAGGAGAATGCCTACAACGCTTAAAATTCTTAATTTTATGTAAACAACATTCCTGTCCAAGTTTCATATTTTTATGATGAAACTGCACAATTTTAGACTATTGGCTGCCATTTTCCAAAATGGCGGCTCATAGCAATGCAGGAGAATGCCTATAACGTTTAAAATTCTTAATTTTATGTAAACAACATACCTATCAAGTTTCATGCTTTTACAATGAAAATGCACAATTTTAGACTTTTTGGCCGCCATTTTCCAATATGGCGGCTCATAGCCCTTCGGGGGAATGCCTACAACGTTTAAAAGTCTTAATTTGATGTAAACAACAATCATGCAAAGTTTCGTGCTTTTATGATAAAATGCACAATTTCGTCTAATTTGGGGATATATCCTCCGGACTATAACCAACATCCATGGAAACGTGAATTGGTAATGAAAGTGTATCCTAGTTAAGTTTGTAAGTACTCAACAATTCGATTTTGCAAAGTTTGACTCCCCCCCCCCTCCCCCTTCCTTAGTCATTACGACCCCATCTGTTCCCGTTGTTGACCATTACCTAGATTGAAGAAGATGCCCCTTGCCAGCTATTCCTCAGGTGGCTTTGAGGTTTGCATGCAGTGGTCATCATAACACATAACAGGTGGCAATACGTAGATTAAGAAAAGTATTAATAGTTTTAATAATAAAAAAGTATTAATAATTAAAAGTATTTTTAAAAAATAGCGAAAGATTTTTGGGGGGTACTGACTTACTTTCAATGATCAAAATTAATCTGATGTCATTGTCGGTACTGTTCACCGTTTGATCACTCTTCAGGGAAATTCAGTATTCATCTAAAATCCCGCAAGTCACGGATTTCAATTAATGGTTTAAGACCATTTGGGAGATAAATTTAACCACTATGAATTTTCACGGTTTTTTTTCCCGTGAGATGCGGCAAAAATAAACATGACCTTTTAAAGACGGGATACTAAGCCAAGCCCCCCTTCCCCCAAAAAAGACGAAATTAAAATTATTGCAACAAACTGGCTGTCGGAGTTTTAAATAAAAAGAAAAATCGTTAAGTTCACCTAATCGTACCAGAATTTAAAATCAAAAAGCTACAAGGTCGATTTGCGGCATAACAGGATTGCAGGAAGGGTGAAGACAATAGTATGCGAATGAGTAGGCTACTTGAACTCGTTTTCGTTTTCGAGAGAGGCACGAAAGAGACTGGACGAAAAAGGTCTGGAGACACTTGACCTAGCGTTCGTTGGCATTCGCTTTGCCTACGCTTTTCGTCGCTCCATAACATCTCTTAAAACCCACGTCGCCGACCAGTCGTGCGCTTTTACACCCTCAGCCAGATGGTGGACTGTATTTTTGCTACCAACGCCTTGTAATTCTATTGAAAAAAACGAACAAGTGGAAATAAAACTGGACAGACAGTGAAAATAGACTTTTCTAACACCGGAATAAAATGGCACTTGCGCCGGGGTTTGTCCAATAATAAGTGTTCTACCAGAGTCCTTGCCATCCACAGCAGCCAACATAAGAGGACAGGTTGAATTTCATGGATCTGGCAGTTCCTAATAACCTTTCTGTGTCTAAAGTTAATTTGGGCCTTTCACCCTTGGCCCAATCCGAATCAGGATCTGGGAGTGTGTAGGTTTTTACCCTGCTTGAACTCCGACTTGTGTCCAATCCCGAGTCCCACTCGAGTTGCACTAGCACTTGCAAGTTACTTAAAAACAAAAAAAAAACTTGGCACTCACAGAAAGACGGTATTCAGGATTCGTACATTACGGACGAAACTATTTTCAAGATTTTTTAAGGCTCTTTGCACAGATGACTTTCAGAATTACATCGCCTAACAGGAAGTGAAACAGTGCTTGCTCACCTACCCCTTCCGGCAAGAATTGCTTGCACTGCAAGGCACCTCTCTCCGTTTTCTGTCCCCAGTCCAATCAGAGTGAAGTACTCTTCTCAGAAGAAATAGATTCGGCTGACAAACTATTCCTATGCACATCTTTAATTTTATACCCAAATTAATATTGTGGTTGTGGCATCAACTTCGTTCCAAACAAAGTACACTCATCACAAAATTCAAGGGTACAACAGCAAAAATTCCAATTTTCAAGGTTTTTTTCCAATTTCAGGCTTTTCAAAGGAATGCAAAGGCCGTGTACGAACTCTGGGTATTACAAAGAATTTTTGACCGCTCGAGCTGCACAACTTCCTTAGAGGCGCAAACACGGATAAATATTCCAAAAGCAGTGGTTGGAGTGCAGAGTAGAAAGGGCCCGTGGCCCCCTTTCATATCGTAACAAGTCGAAGCACTTCGAGAAATAGCGTGTACGAACTTGGGGGAACTTCAACTCCTAAACAATGTACTTGGCTAAAATGTATTTGTGGAAAGTTAGGGTATCCATGCCTGTCACTCCTTAAACGAAGTGTTGAGAGATAGCTACTTGAATACAGAAGTACTGTGGCTTATCAGGAAGTAGGCTATTCAGTAATTGGTAGCGATGGGTCGGTTTCGGTAACAGATACCTTAACTAAGGGTTCTAGGTGGTCAAATACTCATTTCGCTCACTTTCAAAATAAAGACACACACAGTATCTTGCGAATTTTCAACAGTGTCGCAAGTAGCAACTGTCTTCATCAGGCACAATTAAGAACAAAGTTCACTGGTTACACGGAATTTCTTATTTGAAACTAGCCGGGGTCTACGCCTCCAATATTTCAAATCAAAAATTCCAGCAGAAACCAGTGAAGTGTTTCCTTAATTGTGCCTGATAAGTACAGTTGAAAATTTGCAAGATATACGTGTGTCTTTACTTTGAAAGTGAGCAAAGCAACCCTTCCGAATGTCAATCCAGTAGCAGTCGCCACTTGGCCAGTAGACCTTACAATGCACTCGCCATTTCACAATTTTTACTCGCCACATACCAAATACGTCTTGTATGATGAAAAGTTTCTCTAATTTATGCATTAACACAATTGTGCAATTTTCTTAAACTCCAGTATTAATGCAGAAAATCCAGTTACATAGCCCAATCTGAGCATAATGCCGCAAACCGTTCGTCTCTAACTTATACGGTTCCAGAGATACCCCTTTTTTAGTGGCATACTCTGTAGCTAGTCGCCGAGTTGGCGAGTAAGGCTAAATTCTAAGTCGCCAACTGTTGATTTCCTCTCGCCAAATGGCGAGTGGCGACCGACATTGGGAAGGGTTGGAGCAAAGTGAGTAATGAACCACCTAGATGTAATTCATGCTAGGTTCAAAGTATTTCCAAATGTGGCTTATTTCATTAAACTTTCAGTTTTTACTGCAAAACCGAAACTGAAACCAATTCGGATGGGTTGGATTATGCACAGTTTGCAAAATACCAAAGCTTGATTTGTTGGAACATTAAAATTCAAGACTATTCAGATTTTATTTTGAATAGTTATAATTTTATACGTATAAATTACAGCAAAAGCCTCAGCAATCAAATTCAATATTTCCTTTTTTTTTTTTAATTCTGCTCTGTACCACAGTGGCTGTTAACATTCAGGGCATCTGAAGGATGGCCGACCGACCGATTGCCTGCTCGTGGCCAGCAAACTACAAGTCCCAACCTACAACAATATTAGGGTGGTAGATAAAAAGGCCGCCACGACAGGCCCATTTCTCCAAAGGTCTGTTCGGGAATTGGCCTAGCAAATTGCAGCTTTGATTGGCGAGTCGCGACATCTATTGGCCGTTTTCAAAATAATAATTTTAATTTTTAGGTAGATTTGCGTGACACATTTTTATTAGGTCAAAAGTAGCTTATTTTTACATGTTTTTTTTTCACTGCTATAGTTTACTCTCTGCACGTGGGAGAAAAAAGCGACACGTTCGTGCGTCTAGAAAATGTTGCAAGGGAAGGAACATTGATATTCTTGGCACCGTTAAGTGTTGCTGCGCTTGGCTGACAGAAAGCGGCAACAAAACAAATCAATCGCATCAACGGCCATATTGTCCAATCCGTCACCTACGCTATTTTGTCCTCCGATGTCCGGTCGGTACTGTAAGTCTAGTAGAGCCATACCCTGTTCCTCACTGGCAATCAAAAACGAGGCTTTATGCTTGTTGGGTGAGTTCATGACGAAATGATAGTCTACAACGTGTGTGAAATGCTTTTAGTAATGTTACTATTTACACACATTTACAATTTGCATTATCTAGACACATGCTGGTGTGTCGCCGCCAAGTAACAGTACATCATCAATTGTCGACTTCAGATTATTAAAAGATTGATTGTTGATGATAAAAGAGCGGCCTCACTAGTCTGCTGTAACATAGTTTACTGTGTATTTTACCACGTTGAGGATAAATCCCAATGCGGACAAAATCTTTCAAATTGTGGAAAATGTAAGGGAAAGGTGCAAAGACATAAGAAAAACTAAAGAGTTAAAGAATGAGTGTCCACCATTCATGGAAGAGAAAGATGCATCAATAATGTTGTTTTCATGATACTGTCTAGCTAGTTAGCTAACTAGTAACGTGTTCCCCATGTTAATCCCATAATTCATTGGCTCACAGCTAGTGAAAAATTGGGAAGGCTTACACAGCTGAATGTTTATACACGAATGCGTGTTGATCTGAACAAGAACCATATGTTTGGAGCTTTTAGCGGTCAGCACAAATGAAGGGTTAAAAAATTGGCAATAAAGGAATTTAAATTTCATTTTCCATGACATTGCAACCAAGCAACAATGGCTTGGACAATCAACCCTGGTCCTTAAATTTATTACAAAAGCCTGGATGAACTAAAAGCTGAATTGTAACGATGGACAGAATAATCAGTCATTTACGTTGCCTTGGATTGTGTAAGAATAAAGTGACGTACGTTAGATGATGGTTACGCAATGATAAGAACATCCTCAAGCAAACGTAGTTATGTTAATATTCCAAAAAAAAAATACTTTGCTGTGTGACGTTTTAGTAACAGTGAACTTACGGGTTTTCTGCGTGACAAAATGTGAACGAAGACAGGAAACTAAAGAATTCTCAATTTGGCTAATTATTTAGACATAAAATTCCTCAAGAAAAAGGGTAGAGCTAAGACAGTGTGACCTTTTGTATGCATTCAGTCTTTTAAAGTTACATTGTCAATTTAGCCTACTGTAAGCAACTAAAAGCATATCTCATCATGATAAGAACGATAAGATTTAGGCCCAATATGTAGGGAAAATGTAGGGAAAAGGTGCAGGGATAAACAAATACCTGATGGGGATGCGCTGCTTGAGTGAGCAATTCCAGCTTCATAATTAACTTTAACCTTGGGAAGAGCAGAACTAAAGGGGAATGCACCGACTGAGTGAGCGACGCGACGAAAATCAGCGTTTGTTAGCCAGTGTGCGCAAAAATGGGAACAAACTTTTAAGCGTGTAAAAATACATAACTGTATCAATTTGGCTGATGTAACAGCTAATTGGGCAATGGCAAATGTTAAAATTATCAATAAGAATATTTAAAGAAATAAAATTTCTCCAGAAAAAAAATGGTCGAGATGAAAATAAGACCGTGTGACATTTTCTATGTTCACAGTTCTATGAAAGTTGCGATATCCACCCAAAACCAAATCTATTGTAGGCTAAGAGAAGTTTCCAAAAAGGATCGGCCTTTGAAGGTAGTGATATCTTTTAAACCAGGGAAAGGCCACAAAGGTAAATCCTATTCTAATAGTATAAGTTAATTGCACCAAATAATACTAGGCTGTGGAATGGTTGTTAAATGAAAACTTGGATTGCTACCGCGAGTAGCAATGTTCTAGTTTACATTTAAAAATGTTTTTTTCAGTCTCCATTTCAGAATGTTTTTTTCAGTCTCCACTTTGCAGGTCGACCTTAAAAGGCACTTGTCATTTCACAATTTCTACTCACCACACACTAAATACATTTTGCACCATGGATGGTTTTTCTAATTTATGCATTTACATACAAAATTATAAAATTTTCTTTAACCCCAGTAGGCTAAGATTTCGAAAAGAGCCATTTAAATCTGAGCATACCAGAAATGCCACTCAGAACATTCGTCATTAGCTTATACTGTACCCAAGATACACCTATTCAGCGTTTTGGCGAGTTGCGACCATTGGAGAGGGTTGTATTAATCAGTGCTATTAACTTGGCTAATAGGATTTAAAATCTTGGTGGCTTTTCTGATGTCAGTTTTGATTTTAGGTGGCCTTACGTATCCAGGCCCATCACTGCCACAATCGGACCCAGTGCAGAAGAAAGAAAGTTTAGCCAAGAGCTAAATGCTAAAAGAAGTCAACTCTCCAACATGCGCGTGAACGGCACCTGGATTTTTTCGTTGCAATTGCTGCTTAATTTTCTTTCTTGGTCATTCACAATGTTGGCGCCATTCTGTTTCTTGCTTATAGCTAATTTCCGTTAGCTTTAACTTGATTTGAATTACATCTGCGGTGCCGATGAGACTGCAGCATGCAAGGGCGGTTCCAGAGTAACATAACAGACGAGTGGTGGTAAGTAAATATGCAGATACACAATTTACCATTGATTCTAAACAAAACAAATTACACATTACTATAGGCTAGA
>JAHWFP010071888.1:0-11062 GCA_023313725.1 Lithobius niger | reverse complement strand
TGTGGGGATTCTTTCCAAAAATTGTTCCAGCAGGTATTAATAGAGGACTTTTTGAATAAGGTACCAAGTCCGATAAGAGTATGGCTTATTGATAAGGGTAAACAAGAGTCTGTTTTGAACTTAGCTTCGCTTGCAGACGATTACTGCGCTAATCGCCAAGAAGCAGTTCTAAGACAGGGGAGTGGTTCTGACAATGGAAAAGGCGGACCACAGGGCGGAAATAATTACCGTGGAAGAGGTACCAATGGTAATGGTTATGGCAGGTATCGGAATGGTAATGGTTAGCAAGGTAGTCAAGGTAACAGGAACAATGGAGGCAACCAAGGGAATGGTACTAGTAACTATGGGAACAGTAACAATGGTAATGGTAACAATAGCAATAGTACTAGAAATGGTTCAGGTAATAATGGTACGAGCAATGGTACTACAGCTTCGGCTTACAATGCGCAAGCAAGGCCGCAAGCTAACGACAATAATCAGTCTGGTAGGAGAGCGCCTTTAAAGGCGGACGAGCCACGTAAGTGCTACATTTGTAGCTCGAGCTCGCATTTGAAAAGGGATTGTCCCAACAATGGTACCAAAGCCTCGGTGGGAAATGTATGTACTCAATTGCCTAGTGTACATAGTGGAAAGGAGGTTAGCTCTTTTAAAGGTAAAAGTGGTACACACTCGGTGGAAAGCCAGTTATGTAAGAAATGTACAATTAATGGAAAGCCTGGTAGGTATTTGCTGGATACAGGTGCATTTATGGATGTAGTTTCTAGTAAAATGGTAGAGCCTAGTTCGTTCACAGGGAAACGAGTTGTTTTGTCGTCAGTTGTAAGTCAAAACGTAACAGACTTTCCGGTGGCAAAGGTAAAATTGGCAACGGAAGATGGCTACATTATGCTGGAATGCGGCGTGTCGCCATTTTTTAAGGACGAAACGTACGACTTTCTGCTTAGCCAAAAGTCTTACGAAAAGCTACAGAAAATTGAAACAAATGTAAACAAAACACGGACTGCGATAGCTAGGTCGAAAACAGGTATCAATGGAAAGAAAAGTAACGAAAAACAGGCGGCAGATCAATTTATTGATGGTGATGTATTGGATGGTCTTTTTAAAGTTGAAGATGAAGAAACGGAGGAAAGTGTTCGAAATGTTGCAAGTGAAAATATGGTAATTGCGGAAAGCAGTGAAATTGGTGTCAAGGTCGAAGATAATGGGCTTGCACAAAATGATACAGTTGTCCAGTCACAACACGTTTTAGTCAATAAACTTACAATTTGTAAATTGGTAAAATGGTTAAAGGGAAAGATAATGTAGGTTTGTTGGCAGCAGGAATTCAAGACTTGTTAGCTGTTAAAGCTGAAGTTTTAATGCAAGGCCAGGTGCTTGGTCCTGGGTTGGAGGGATGTCGAGTGGCAACTGACATTGAAGGTACATCTTTTTTTTGGAAGGATGATGACTTAAGTAAGAAATGGTCGGCAGCAAATGGCACCAAAAGGTGTGACCAGGTAGTGGTACCAAAAATGCTTACGGAGCAACTGGTAAGGATGGCACATGTTAATGCCTATTTTGGGCACATGGCCACGGGAACGAACATTGCCAGGTTGCAAGAAGTATTGCATGGGCCAAGAATGTGTGCACAATGTAAAAATTGGATAGAGTGGTGTGAATTCTGTAAGCAATATAGAAAAGGTGTGAGGCAGGGAGAGGACGAAATGATGTTAGTTCCGGTTGTGGCAGAGCCTTTCTTTAAGGTGGAAGTAGATTTCGTAAAGCCTTTCAAAGTGACGTCTGACGGAAATACGCATGTCTTAAAGGTTCGAGATAGGGCGACCAGGTATCCTGAAGCAGTGGTTGTCAGGGGGGCTAACTCACACACGGTAGTAAATGAAAGCTCGGCGATTTGTTCAAAGGTTGGGTTCTCTGTGGAACTTCAATCGATTCTTGGAAAACCGTTTGTTTCTGAACGGGCAGCTTGTTTCTTGAAAGAGTGTGAAATTGGCCTTGTAAATAGTAAGGCTTATCATTTGCAGTCTCAGGCTGTAGAAAGGTTGCACAGGACGAGGGTAGACTGTAACAGGGCTTTGGATTTGGAGTATCCTGACAAAGGGAATGAGGTTTTAGCGCCAGCTAAGTTTGCAAGTACGTCTACTTTTTGTGAGACGACTAACTTCACTCCTGCGGGGTTAGTATATGGGAGTAAGGTGAGGTTAAAGAGGGAAATCGCAGGTGGAAAGAAGGAAAGATGGAAAGATGAGCTTGCACAAGTTACTACTAGTAATGGGGTTGGAGTCAATGTCATGGTAGTGGAAGGACAGAATGGAGTGAAAGGTAAAGTGTTATACAGGCGATCTCAGGTGTGGGATTCAGGAGGGAAACCTGGGAATGTCACGAGCAGACAAGTAAAAGAGGAAGCTATTAGTGGCCCTCTGTCTGCAAGGGTAAAGGAAAAGTGTAGGTGCCGAGTTGTGGTGAAAGTGGGAGCAAAGTCGGCTTTACTGGTTATAAACACGGAGAAAAAAGTCAAGTCTAGGTTAGGATTGACTGGTGATGGCTTGCACATGTTAAATAACTTTGCAAAGTTGGTGTTGCCTTTAGCGGTCAGCGTGAACAAAGGGGCACCAGACAAAGTGGGAGGGGGCAGTAGTTGCGGGAAAGCTTTTCACAAGCTGCAGTGTGCGCTTGCTTCTCCCAAAGTGTTGTTGAATTCGGTTTCTGACAAAGTTTTCTTGTTGTTGTTAACATGCAAGGTTTACAGTGTAATTGTTAGCATTGTTTGGATATGTGTTGCATGTTTACTTTTTTGCTGGGGAAAGGGGGACAAACGCCCTAATGCTGAGTGTAGGGGGGTTTGCCATGGCAAAAATGTGTTTTCTCCAGTGGTGAACAGTACTTTTGAGTTGGATCCAGGGAGGTGGATTGTTGTGTATGGTATTTTGTGGTATGGTGTGTTTAGGGTGGCAAGAGAAGAGATGGAGCGAAAAGAAAGTTTTTTTGAAGGCTTTCTTGTAGTGTGTTGTAAGCATAAGTGGATGGATTGCTCGTTAAGGAGTGTGTTTCATGAGTGCTGCAGAGTGTAAAATTGGTGTGTCGTATTTGGTGTGTCAGTGGGGCCGTTTGGTATTGCGATGGTCCTGTTGCCGTGTTGTGGATGTGGAGTGGTGTTGTGGGGTGCAGTGGTGTGTAAAAATGTGCAGAAGAGTGCAGCAGTGTGCAGCTGGTAAGTGTGGGTGTTGGTGTTGGTGCAGTGCAACCGAAGTGCGGTGATGTGTTTGTGCTCCGAGGATTGGAGATCGATCTTTGCCTTCTGTGCAGCGTTCCTGGTGATAGGCATCACTAGTGGCCTGCACTTACCGTGATTTGTTGTGGACGAATCACAGCGTTGGGTTGGAGGTGTAAAGTTGCCATCTCTTGCTTGCTGACTTGACCGTAATTACCTAATGACTATAATTAGAGCTAATTATGGTGTTCTACTCGAACGATGAAAAGAAACATTGGCCAACTTTCGAATGCCGGGTTTTTGGTTATTATTACTGTAATGTTCTATTCCAGTGACCATTTGACTAGAATAAACATTATCGTTCAGGATGGCATAAGGGCAAACAATTGTATAAAACACTAATCAAGTATAAAAATAGGTAGGCTAAATAATAAGCAAACATCCAATTATACTGGGCCTTTAATCAACACTCCGCTGTACACAATATTGACCCCACATATGGTCAATTAAATCAGTGACAGATTATTATGATTTGATTGTATGATTACAATGAATTGACATGAGTTTAACGAATGGCATTACGGATTAAGTCGAGCGGTAAACCTAATCATTATTATGTTCTCTGAGTTAAATTAAAGGAATCTCGGGTTAATTTAGTAGCGTACGGATTGGTACTAGTTAAGCATAAACACAATTAGCTATCGCTAATCAATCGGAATACTTAGCTCATTAATTGAAGCTTGAGTGCGGCCATGGGCCCACGGGTCGGCTGAGCGGCGAAGCCCCGTCGCTAGCTCGGCACGGAAATCTGCCCGGCGTACTTCTGGATTGCGGCCTTCGGAATTTGACTGGCGTGAACTAGTTAGCGTCTGGTAAGCTGCTGGTAATCGGATGATATCACGCATTCCGAGGTTCAGCTTAAATACTGTGGCGTTATCGGCCATGATCAATCCATTGTAGTATTGATTTATTATTGAAATGCTAAATATAGTAACATTTGGACAGCTTGGGCCCTTATCATCAATTGGGACCTCTCCGCCTGTCAATCATTCTATTGTTGCGTTTGGGTTCATTAATTGTTCCCCGTACGCGGCACTTTGAAGGTATATGCCGCCATCCCGTGTGGGAGGGACTTATTGTTATTCCACGTAGTGATCGATCATGAGCGACGATCTTATCGTAATTAAATCTAGTTCTAGAAAGTCATTTAGCTTCTACGAAACTGTCGTAAATAATGTCAGCTGGTAATGCCATCTTTAAACTCTAACAATAGGTGTAATTACACTTGTTCAGTCTCAAATGATCTTGCCGCCTCTCGGTCGTCTTTGAAGAAGGACTCCCAATTATAATTGCTATCTGGAGTCGTTTTGATCTATCCGAATAAATATTCGGCTCATGCATTTAATAAATGTATGATATTATGCAGTTATGCATTTAATTAATTAATTGTATTGTTTCTGTTATGAATATTAATTAAGCCATTAATTATTTCCCTACATAATCCCTGTTCATTCTAAAATCATGGTACCTTTTTAGTGGTTCCTTATTTTAGCTTCCAAACCCAGTTCATTTATAACAGAAACTGCTTTACATAATTAAGCAAAAATTTCGCATTCACCGGCGGCCCAAAGTTAATTGCCGTGTGACTAGGAAAAACGAACCTTTCTTTGAGGTAAAAAAACAACCTTCACAGAAATCAGGGCAATAATTATGTACAGCAAGATTAAATTGCTATATTAATTAAGCAATACTAGTCTGGGTGGAATTTTGGAATAAACTATTGTATGGCTTAAGTGCATGCAAGACTCGAGAGCGCATTCTCCATGTGACTGAACTCAATATTTTATAAAATCAACTTTGTTGCTGTTGATCTGAAATAAATGATATTTCGTTTTCCTTGGGCTGGCCACATGGATTTGTTTACCCTCTCGCTTTCGACGAGGGAGGCGTGGCACTTTCCCATATCGTGTTGTGCTCTACTTTCGACCTCGAGTTGGCCGCTGGTCCGGCCAAGGTCGTTCAAGGCTGAGTGGGTTTTCTCTACCCTCGGTAATTACGTTGCCAACCATTTGGCCTACTTTCTGCTCTAGCTGGGGGAGTGAAAGAAAACACAAGCGTTACTAGCTATGCTTCATCAACTTTCAACATTCTCCCTTTGAAATCTCGTTTCTTGCCTCTTCACCTTTGGAAGAAAAGCCACTTTTATAGCCAAATGTGACTTTGATTTGCTCCCTTGGGCAAATAAATAATTAATAAAATATGGAATATCCATGGTTCGATTCGAACAGTACTATTTGACATGGTCAAATTTAAATATTTTCCTGTAGTACCAATAGCAACGAGATTTCATCGGAATACACAGTTTTCATAAATAATAAAATATCACATGCATGCCACATACATGAGTCGCCCAGAAACTTGTATGTTTCTGAATGTAGCACTTGTTTGGTCTCGTATTGGGACTCAAACTGGCGACCAAGTTATCAAATCGTTTCATCATGCTTTTTACTTAATTAGTAATATTTTCATGCTACATAGTAACAAAATAAGCATTTGAACAAGGGAGGGGGACAGGATACATGTTTTATTACCCCGTTAAGTCGTATTCGCTTAACCCCTTAATGTAAGTGTCATTTACTGTTATTCCCAGTGAAAATTTCCACGATTGAGTGCTTATTGCGTACTTAATATTTAAATTATTTCCACATACTCCACGTTTAGGTGGTATTTTGTTAGTGTCTGTATTTGAGTCTATGTTTCATTTATTCAAAACGGCATAGCGAGTACTGCAACTCATTCATATATGCGGTTCGTTTGATGTGGCGTGTACAATTTACTATGTGTTTATTTGTATTTGTTTCACCCATTTTGACTACTACGAGACAGTTTAGACTAACCCGGGGGAAAGCCGTCAATCGTAGTTTATTAAGAAACGTGTGTATTCATGTTTGTCTGTTTTCCCTTTTGACTACCAAGCGACAGTTCAAACCGACCAATACGGAAAGCCGTCTATCATGGCATTTTAAGAACCTTGTTCATGTATATGTGTGTCAACCCATTTTGACTACATGCTCAGGTCGAACCTAACAGTAAGGTTCCGCCAGCAAACATGATTTTTAGGAAATTATTGCGTTGCCTCACAATAAATATGTTATACCGCCAGAATTGTGATCTGTACAATTCTCGACCCTAATGTTGTGCGATGCTCTAGCGACTCGTATTCGTTACTAGAGTGCTTGTTATAGAGTGATTTGTCTGTAAGGTAATTACCTTGAAAACGAGCTCTTTTACCTGGAAAAGAACCGTTTTATGCCATGTGCTACCTGCACTGGTCCTTCTGAACGTAAGCGACCAGAGCACAGGCGTATTTAGAAGACTGGAATTCCAAAATTCCAGAAACCTATGATTTAAATTTTAAATCGAATTGCAGCAATCATATAACATATATATATTTTTTTCATTTATACTGCTGTATTATATATTTTATTCTAATTTGGGTTTGCACTAATCTGCCGGAGCACGGCAGTGTCGCATCTAAGCATTGCGAATTGCAAACTGTTTATTTTAGAAAATGCAAGGCACCCGTGAAATTCCCGGTATCTAAGCGTTGCATGGCAAGCTGTTTAACTTAGAATATGCATGACATGCGGAAAATTTTATCCCGGTATCTAAGCGTTGTATCTACAAACTGTTTAACTTACAAATAGCACGGCATCCGTAACATACGGTATCTAAGCGTTGCGAACGCAAGCTGTTTAACTTAGAAGTTGCGCGGCATCCGTAAAATTTTCCCGAGAACCTAAGCGTTGCCCGGCAACCTGTTTAACTTAGATTAATACATGCTTCCGTAAAATCAGCGGTCACTAAGCGTTGCATAGCAAACTGTTTAACTTAGCATATGCCTGCTTACTTTAATTTTGAATGTCTTGTTCAGAGCGATGTTGCATCGCTTATAAGGTGACTAGCACCGGAAGTCAAAACAACTACATTTTTTTTTTTCAATTAATGGGACGGATTCCGTCGGACTTCCATGTCACTGAGTGACGGTGTAACTACAGCATAGTTACCCTGGGCAAATCAATAATACGAGTTGGCCAGACTCCATCATTGATTTGCTAGGTTATAAGACTGCACTTACAACACTAAGTTCACATGCGGTTGTTGCCAACCAGGAAACATTAGCTTCCAGCATGCGGTAGATCTTTCAAGGTGTTCACTACGACCTGAATAAATGTGTGTAATCTGTTCCTTAAGGAACTTACATGTGAGGTACTTCGAACTTAGTGCAACCGTCAATTTGAAGTTACGTCTGGATTCCAGATCTTAAGCGTACCTCACCTCTAATCAAGTTGGATTCACATAGCGAATCATATTACGTAATTAACGTTAATTGTGCTGTACCATAGGTAGCATCAGTGTGATTACACGTTAGCATTTTTACAATTTGTAAAAGGAATGTTTTCCTAAATTAGTAATTTTACCATGGGTAACAGGAATATTTTCCAAAGTAAGAAGCTTCACCATAGGTAATAGCAGTGCAATTTTCTATGAATTGATAAGTTTTGCAATGAGCATCAGGAATGTTTTCCAAGTTAACTGAGTTTTACAATGAGTAAGAGGAATGTTTTCCCAAGTTAACTGCGTTTTATAATGAGTAAAGGAATGTTTTCCAAGTCATAAGTTAATATGTATTTCCCCATTAACTTAAGAAATTTTACAGTTTTAAGATTGCATAGCAAGTGTCATTAATTTATAAGTGTCGTGGCAAGGAGGGGTGGGGTGTATGATTTACACAGATGTTGTCACCACGAGGCTAAGAATCACTTATCTCTATTTTCATTAATCCTGGATCATGATGGAATGATCCCTGTTCTATGATTCAGCCTCTTTTCTCCAATTTTCTGCCCTCCTGACACTTTACCACAATTCACTGTATGTTGTACAATTTTCCCTGAAAATACATGAATTTGGACTACATCAGTTATGTTATATTCACACATATTTTAGTTTTATCTGAAAGCATGTCACAATTATTTACACTTTTGTATATGTTTTTGTGACCTTATACATGAATTAAATGATTTTATTTCATAGAATAATGTTTCAGAATTTTCTTTTCTTGATTTAAAGAAAGTTCTGTATTTTCCCACTATAGGATGAGTTCGCTAAATTTAGCATCTTGGGTGGGTAGCAACTGTTGCCATGGTCAAGGGTGAGTCGTCTTGACCTATTTTGACCATCCCTTTCACTTGCTGATGGCTGCCCTTGAGCATAAACACTCTCTCTGCTGAGGGAAGGGGGTGGGCAATAACGAAAGTGGTCGGTGGGTTGAAAGGGTTGGGGGCACGGCTCTGGGCCATGCTGGCTTGATCTGGCCTCAAAATGCGGCCTGGTCGAGGCCATGTAAACAATAGCTGATGGTCACTATATGAGCAGAGGGGGTGAGCTAGGTCCCTAGGAAAAGAGACGGCCCCCTTTTCGTGACGTCAAGCCTGAACTTTGCACCCATTGGTTTTGCCAATGTTCGTTTTTGGGTCACAATATTTCGGACCTGGGAAATTTCGGGGATTTTTCCCGCACACGAAGTTGTGTACTTCAATTCGACTGTTCTTTTCGTTTTTCGCTCCCCAACTTTATCAGCATGGATCCCCCACAGAAAAAGCAGAAGATGGGCCCCAAAGAGGAGAGGAGCGCCGTGAGTAACATGCCCCGTTACATCAAAGATTTTCTTCGGCTGTTGTCTTTGAACTTGGTACTGTTTTCGGTATGTTTAGACCATTACCTTTATTGCGAAAAGGTTCCGTCGTTATTCGATGAGTGTCCGCATCGATCTATCGAGGAGGTGCCATTTTCCCCGATGCTACCCAGCGAGGATCCGCTGGATTACGTGCTCCGGCTCTTTTCTATGGAGATAATCCTAGAGAATCCGGGGAAAAATGTTTTGATTGATGGAGCGCCGCCTGAGGAGTCATCGTTTGCGCAGCAATTGCGGTTAAGTGCACACTTCCTCCAATGCAGCCCTTTGACCGCCCGGCAGTGTTTACACTGCCGGTATTTAACGTATCCTCCGTTTCCCCGGGATACAGAAGAATTTTCTACCTTTTTCTGGCGGGCGGTAAATGCGGAAAATACTTTCTTTATGCAATTGAATTTGCACCGGGCAATAGCCCAATTTAACACCGCCGCCCGTCAGATGGGAGACGTGTCCGCAGCTGAAGGACGTCTGGACGACATCTCCGCAATGTTACAAGACTATCTGCCGGACGGCCTGCCGCCGCTCCCGGACCTTATCCGCATCGGACACGTACAAGATCCGGACGTCCCCCTCGTCTCCGATGCGGGAGCATCCGGCAGCGGCGTCCAGCAGTGCCGACGCCCTGGCCTTTGTCGAGATGACTGCCCTGTCTGTCATAACGGACAATATGGTAAGAAAAAATTTTTTCTCTTTTTACTAATGTAATGAACCTACTAGCAATTTTCATCATATGATGTTAAATTTAACTTCTAGTCACCTGTTGGTTAGTAAATATTACGTTTGATTCACTGGAAGTGGAAATGATAGTATCAAATTTGTTTATGCAAAACATTTCCTGTTAAACAACTTCCAGAAGCTTATTTAAAACTTTATCGCTATAATATGTGATTTAAGCTTAATCATTGACTGTAATGAGTCTTAAAAAAAAATCTAATGCGATATATGCATTCAAGAATACATTATTGCTTCTTGAGCAAGAAAATATGTCGTTTTCGACAAGTACTTTTTTTTTTTTCAAAAGTGTTTTAACTTTAATTTAATTCAATGGTTCTCAAAAGTAATACTGAGTTACTTTAAAATGCTTATTTTCAAGTTTACTTGGTATAGGCACTATGAATTGTAGACCTTTAGGTAAGTTACATTTACATGAAATGGTATAAAATCAATTTCTATTTATTTATATGTTGTTTTGTTAACAACGTGGTGCTAGTTTATTTAAAAGCACTAAAATAGGAATTTCTACGAACTGGTTTTAAAATGAATGAAACTGCAATTTTCGTTTCATGATCCATTTCCTTATGGATGTGAAATGCAAATATTGCTTACTTATTAGTAATAATTTTAATTTTATAATTCATGTCCTTATGGATGTAAAATTAAACCGTATAGCATAGCTATGAACAGTTCGTTCAACTTCCGTTTCATAATAGGTAGATAATTTTATGCCTTAAAATAATTAAAGTAGCATCTGCTTAGGACCTTCGTTTTTTTTTTCTTTTCTTGAATTTAAGAAATGAATGGCCTTAAATGCTGTTTATATTTCTCTATTCGTGAAAGGGAATCCGTGCCGTGTGGTGTTGTCGTTATTTATTTGTATAACACTTTACTGTGGCTAGGTAGTCCGAACTAAGGTTATGAAACTGGACTCCTATATAGCCTATTATTTATTTATGTGGCACCGTTTCCGTTTCAAAAATAACATAGTAATCTAGAATAACTAGAGTGTGAGTGAAGTGCAATTACTGAAAACATTCAGTAGGGGGGGGGGGGGCTTTGTGGGGGGGGGGCGTTTAAAATCTTAAAAAAATTTGTTTACCGTACAAGTTTGCATAGTACGTATAAGTTAAAATGATATAAACGTTAATTTTGAATGCCCGGTGATCATCCGGTAAAATATTGGGAATGTATGTTTACGAAATCCTTGGTTTTGAACCTTTAGCCGCAATGAGCGCGGCAGCGCGAACTAGGCGCTAAAGTAGATTAGGCTCTCTGTGCGTAGGAAAATTAAATTTCCGCTGCGCGTTCGAACTCTAAATGATGATTTTAAGGAAAGGTAGTAACTTATAATCTTAAGAAATTTGATATTCTGTTCTCTTATT
>JAHWFP010071886.1:0-14174 GCA_023313725.1 Lithobius niger | reverse complement strand
TTTAGTGCCACTTTAAACTGAGACAAAAACAAAATGAAGAAAGGGGAGGGACGGAATGGGAGTTACCAGAGCACCCATATCAAGTTGGTCTAGCAAACAAGTTAACTTTTGTCAATACCCTACTGGCCTTTTCTACTTAACTTCGTATTATTGCTGTACAATTTCGGCATTTTCATTTGTACGTCTCAATCCTAGACCCCATTTTCCACGCCCATACGAAAAAATAATGATTTAATGACTTCAAATCCGTTGCTTAGATGATTTTATGCAATTTTAACATCTTTTTTTCATTTCTAACACTTTGGTTGAGCTTTCGTACTGAATTGCCAGTCCCTTTGGACGAAGGGCTGAAAAAAGTGTCACCTATTGGCAAGAAAAGAAACAAAAAGGAGAAAAATCCAGAATGAGCTGGGAATATTGGTATTTGGGGGACTACACTGTTGGTTTAGGGGGGGGGGGGGGGGGGGGGGTTGTAGAGGGGACTTTGGATACCAGGGAGTTGCTGGGGAGTTGGAGTGGAGGGGAGGATGAAAGGTGTGGGATCTGTGGGGGAAAGGAGGAAACTAAGGTGGGTAGATAAATAGTTAGATAGGCAGGTAGGGGTAGATAGCTTAGATAGGTGGGTAGATAGGTTATTTAGGTAGTTCCTTGGAAGGAACCTTGGCGCATGATTTGATTGTTTGTTGGGGTCTTAAATATCTGAGGGTGAGAAAAGAGTGGGGAGATGAAAAGAGGCCATTAGATGGTTCCCTCCGAAGGGGGTTGGATAAAGTGATGGAATAGGAGGGGGAAGAGATTAGTATCTGAACGGGATGTTTGAGGTGTGTTGGTTTATGGGGAGAGATTTAATTTCTCCAGGTTACACGACTGGAGGGTGCTCCTGGTTCCAAAAGGGGGCCCTCCTTATCAGAGGTGACACCTATTTTTTTTTTTTTGGGGGGGGGGGGGCAAGAAAGGCAGGGCTGAAGAGGTGCCACCTACTGGAAGGAAAGCAGAACAAAATGTTGAAAATGAAACTGAGTAAAATATTTCATACAACAGACTTCAATGGTTATTTTGCATTTAGGAGTGACAATAAAGCCAAGAGTGAAGAAAAGCGAAAATTGTTATAAATCTCCTCCCCCTTAATTGTTAAACTTAACCTTTAATTATCAACTAGTTTTTCATGTCATTGGGAGCCGAGTATATCGAACACATCCAAAGCTCCGACCTACTTAAAGAGCAAAGATGAGTTAGCCTACCTGATAAATGAAATAAATTTCCCTATGGTAAAGCTTTAACTTATGTCCCTTTTGGTTGTTAACTTAGTTTTATTCCCAAACCATTAGGATTTTACTATTTCTCACGTTGAAAACTGTGCTACGGTCCAAATAAAATCCTTTTCACAAGAAATGCCGCAGCTGGACAATTAGGCTACGTTTGAAAAAACAAGGAAAAATCAAGCAGTAAACACACACGTGTCTGGATGGGGAAAACTGTTCATGATAAAGCATAACCTTTGATAGCATAACCACATTGAAGAACATTTTCACCTCCCTCATGATGAGGGCAATAATCCTGTTATGAAAAAAATGTGTAGTGAATAAATGAGAAAATTTCAGAATAAACTTTTTTCACGTACATCATGGAAAACCAAACAAAGTACGGTATTAGTTGTCACTGGCTTCCCCGTTATCGCAGTGCCAACAGATCAATATGCTCCAAATCATAAGGCAACTCGAAATGTTCATCCAGTTCAGTTAACGACTTTGAAATGTTGTTAAAAAGCAGGGAAGACACCAATAGCTGCTCTTCATTGTTTGAATTTTGATAAAGTTTTAATACAAAAGATTGTAATAATTTGTAATGCTATTTTCGTTGGGAATTTCGTTGGGTATTTTGTAATGCTATTTTCGTTGGGAATGCTAGTTTCGTTGGAAATAATTTGTAATGCTATTTTCGTTGGGAACGTGCCATTGTTATCAGAATAATTGTCCTCCATGGCTGAGAAACAATGCGGCGTCTGTTAACTTATTGTTTGTGTTTCACATTAAAGCAAATTGTTTAACAAAAGATTTTTCACTTGGGTATCGCCTGCTAAATATTTTGCTCTTATCGAAGTGGCAAGTAAAAAAAAAAAAAGAAAAACTTAACAAAAATAAATAAACTAAGTTATATTACCACGCTCACTTGTTTCTGTTTTACATTAAAATATAATATGACGGTCAATTTATTGGAAATATAATTATCAGCGACCATTATTATACCAAAATTACGGTTTTCTTTAGGTTGGTCACGAAACGATTTATAATTCTATTTTCTTCTATATATTTCTATTCTATTTAGTTCTATATGGAGCTCACAACCTACTACTACTTTCACTAAAACAAATCTATAACACAACCAAAAGGGGGGATATCATACAAAAACCCCAAAGGGTAAAGTGACCATCAAGTTTTCACCATAGAAAGTAGTGCTATCAGATCGAAAACGGCTGTCACCAAGTTTTCCGTCCCAACCTTGATCAGTCATTCTTAACTGACACCTCCGTGATTGTCCATATAGCTTAGGTATCACGGTTCGGACCACAAACTTGATAGCAGCAAGTTTAGCTCTGATATCACTACTTTCTATGACGAAAACTTAATGAGTCGGTTTACCCTTAAGGGTTGTTTGTATTAATTATTAAATCTATTTGGCCAAGTTTGGTCGAAAAATATTGAATACGAACGGAGATATTAATTGTTTTAGTTTTGCTGAACTCATATTACAAACAAAAACGTCGTGTGCCGCAAAAAAAGGGTTGTGTGGTTTTAGTTTCGCTTTACTTGTTAAAATGTACACGGATAAAAATGTATTATTTGTAATTTAAATAATCAAATTTACAATTGAGAAACTTGCATCTGTCTGTTGTTGTCAAGTGTTGTTGACCTGTTCTGCTTTAAGAATTAAAAATATTCGTAAATTACACCAGCACTTGGATGCAATTTTCTGAAGCGGGTATGATTATTTATTATATATCAAATGGTTATCCATGTACAAATACTTCAATCACATAATCCTTTTTTTACGGCACACTTGACATTTTTGGTTGTAATCCGTGTACCTTTTTCATGGCAAGCCAAAGCCATTTACACCAAATGCCGAGTATTAATAAACTAATTCGTAGTAAGGATATTCATACTCGGCAAATGTCGAGTATGTTGACTCGAAAGTGTTTACTTAGAGCAATAAAAAATATTTTAAAAACCTAGTCACCTGATGATTTTTTGGACTTAAAAAAAAATACCGACAACGGAACAATTATGCTATTTTTGCTGTGGCTTGTGCGTGAATTTACACCAACATGTGTAGCATTATTCTGTATTATTAATTTTTGCTTACTGATGCTTTCGCAAAAAAAAAACCAAGGGGATGCAATGGCCAAATTAAATATATTATTTTTTGATTTTTATTTATAAAAATCAGGCAAATGTACAATTCCTGTTGGCAAATAGGTGTTAGAAAGTGGGAGAGCCCTACCATTTCACGGTTGACTGAGCAGAAAACATTCAGATCAATAAAAGTGACCTGGAGCCTAACAACGGAGCAAATAGCGTGTCGCAAACACGACGCTTCAAAAAATAAATAATTTGATGCACCCATCAAAAGTACAGTAACCTGTCAAAACGCTACCTCTATGGCAACAGTAAATATTAACACCATTTTATAATATAAACTGATTAGGGTGAGAAAATACTAGGGTTCGTACAGGTTAGATGAAACCATTTTCAAGGAATTTTTCAAGGCCAACTTACAGCCAATTTCAAGGCTCTTTGCACTTAAAACTTATGTAACAATATCCAGTGTTTTACTAAACTACGCAATTTAATAGGCAACATGTATAGTACGTCATATTCTGAAGTTTCGTAACTTCTGTTATTTCATCCACTTTTTTAATTTTATTATTATCCCTATGCTTGTATTCACCCTTGAAGACAACGTAAATAATGTAACAACACTGTGTCTGTCTTCATGGATAAAGAGGGAAGATTGCTCAGCTGCCCCAACTGCCACAAATTGTATGCACTGCACTGCACCACTCTTTCTGTACCCACTCCAATGCGGGGGGGGGGACTCGTTCCTATTACATTAAGTTCATGTTATCAAGTATAGAGCATTGACAATAATGGTGACGAATCTAACATATGCAGCCGTTCGTTTGGGCTAGCTGCAAGGGGTACGTGGAGGTAAAAACGTTACCAGATTCCTTACGCCTTTAAAAACACGTTGTATTGTCCAATCCCTTATGGTGAGAAACATATTGACGGTTATAAATCGGAAAAGAAAAAATTCCACTACCTAAAAATTGTGAGAAAGCTGCTCTCACAGCATTAGCTTGACCAACTAAGCTGATGTTGTTTCCTCCACATAACCCTTGCAGCTAGCTTAACAACCGGCGCCAGATGCTAACATCGTAACCAGTATAATGTTATTGCCACTCCGCTGTAGTACACTTAAAAAATTCAAGGAGATTCATGGCTTTGATACACACAAAAATTCCCATTTTAAGGGGTTTTAATTTTTTCCCATTTTTTCCCTTCAAATTTGGGAGCTTCGCAAGGATTTCAAAGCGGTGTACGGACGCTGAGAACAAGGGCACGTTTACGCAGCCACTCGCTTTTGCATTCTCGCAGCTAGAGGCTAGAAATCCCCACAAATTCCAAAATGGCGTCGGTTTTATGTCTGCCGCCTCGCAACGAAAACAGCAAATAACGTGAGTTCAGAAGCGTTTGGGAAAATTGTTTCGTCATGAGGAATTCTTTATATTATTGGCACGGATTATAAGACTGCAAATATTTACTCAAACGATGTCGGATTTAGCTAATCCATTTAGCGTTGTTACCATGGCAATGTCACCTTTGCCATCGCGATCGAGTTCTAGCTGCGAGAATGCAAAGGTGAGTCGCTGCATAAACGCGCCCTAAGTCTTGTAACCAAAATTAGATGTACTGAACAGAAAGAAAGAGTATAACATTTCTTTCGGTTAACAATTTCAGAGCAACAGCACACAGAAAACCGCACCATGTTATTAACTTCAGCGACGGATTCAGACGATTTTGAACCTAAACGTGATAGGATACAAAACTCTTCACATCATTACAGTTTACAACATTTAGGTCTACAGAACGTTTGACTATAATGTAGCAAAAAAATATGGAAGCGCAATCATTAGGCAAGCAGGTTTTATATTTACTCCGGCGGTTTTTTTTGTCTTTACCAAAAAGGTCGTGTTATCAGGTATAACACAGGGAATTTCTGAAAAGTTGCGAGGAATCTTTGTAGTAACACCCTCCACCAGGTACGGATCTAAGGAGGAGGGGAGGCGATGGGTGCGATTAACCCCCCAAACCCGTACGTCTTACCAAATCAGCATCTACGAAGATGAATCGTTTTTACCTGACGTGTTTATTAATTTTTAATAACTCCGTTCCATTTCGCATAATCAGTGAATTATTCCATCACTGTTTTTGCTATTAATTTTTTCTCCTGTTTTCTCACTTACATTTTTGAAAGCTATGAATTACGATTGCAAAAGAAAACTCGTGTATACAAAAATCTTGGACGCAATAACCGCGCGTGGGCTTTCCTGCTTAGCGTTACCACGTCGTTTTTCCCGCACTTGCATTACAGGAAAGCCATCCGCGAACTGCTATTTACATAAGGAATAATCGGTGAAGTAAAAAAAAATGTTTATTCAGGCCTACGGGTTACAGAAAAACAGAACAAGAGCTTTGCAAATGCTTGGAAATTCTCTAAATGGCTAAAATTCGTCACCACACCACTCTTAAAAATCCGGGGGTAGTCCCGGTACTGACACTTTGTGTTTCAACCCCTAGCTCATTTGTGACCGCCCGCCCTGAAATTTCATCCTGGACACGTTACAGCTCGATCCTGGACTACAACTTCAAACAAGCCTACTGTATGAAGCATATCTATGCAGGCACCTCCTAACACGTTTTCGGTTACAGCTTAGTATCGTATCACCTCCCATTAATTCTTCTTTTATTCTAGCGTTCCAGCTTACTGATACGATATAATTCTGATAAAGCATACACAACAGAATATTGATAACCCTTGTTAAGCAACCCCCTTCTATCACTGTACTGGTACATTGACACTAGGCACCATTAACACGTGGGAATGATACGCTCGCAAAACCAGGTGATTGATTATCATTTTAATCCAGGCTACCACATCCAAGCTATATCAGGCGCCTAGGCCTACTTACAGCATAAGACTAGCCTAGTCAAAATAATTGGAAACCTCAACTTTTTGAGTGTTTACACAAATTGCAGCATTTCATAATGAATTATTAAAAACCCTAGAAACAGCACACAATTGGCCCTAAAAGGATTAGCCTTTGTTTGGCCAGTGCCGGAATTCAAACCAGCATCCAGTTGGTTTATAGGCCTCGACTGTGACCACCAGGGACGATGCTGATGCGGGAAAGGGGAGAGGGGAGGGGGGGGGGGGAAAGAGCCCCCTCCTTCCTCCCCCCCAAATATCAATTAAAAATCAAATAGTAGGCATCTGATAAAAACGCACTCCTTTACTACGATTGAAGTTACTTAAAAAATTTCTTTCAAATTACTTGAAAAAAGATTTTTTCAGCTGGATTAAAAAAAAATAACATTTCCCAAAAAATGGTTAGGAAACAAGATGTTGTTGTGTGAAGAGTTGTTACAGGTTTTTTTTAAATTTATTTTTGGGGTGATCCCCCCACCCCCAATCAAAAGTAGATTATTTTGATTCACCCCCGACTAAAATTGCTGCTCCATTCCCAGTAAAGTGATTGTCGCGTTGTCCCTGGTCCACTCTGCTTCTGCTCCTACGGTTCACAAATTGTCAATATCACGCCGGACATTTAGATGATCATCCAAAAAATCCGGCTTTTGCACATCTTTAGTCTATATTGCAAAGTTGGCCTGTTGAGGTTCAAACCTCGATTTTTTAAAGCATATTTACACAAATTGCAGCACGTGATAACGAATTATTAAAAACCTTAGACACAGTACACAATCGGCCCTAAAAAGTTTAGTTATGTTTGGTCAGTGGAGAAATTGGAACAAGCATCCAGTTGGATTGAAGGCCAAGACTGTAACACTCGGCTTCCGTGCTCGAATTTGTTCGAAGCCATGAGGGATTCCTCAGAAACCAGGGTCCCTGCCCTAACAATGCGTGCTCTTACACTTAATTTGTCAATGACACACAGTACAATTTAGGCAAATACAAAAAATCAAGACTTTTGCCCATCATTTGTCCCTACTGTAAAGTTAGCCTGCAGAGCTTCAAGGTTCAAACAGCAATTTACAGGTAAAGTTACCTACGAGTTCATGCTTTGAATATTGCAGCAGAGCACATGGCAAATCTAGAAACACCAAAACAACACAGGAAAATGAGCATATTTCCCTAAATTTTGCCGAACAAAAAATTATTCCAGAGAAAATAAAACCACTCAAAGCAACGAATATTTAAAGCCTGTTTTAGTCCCAGTCTTTTTTTTAAGATGCATGGCAGAAGGTTTCCACAGCCCGTGCTGGAAAATATTGCGACAAACACCTGCCATAGCATCCACACAGTGCAATGAAATCCAGTGAGCGGCAATATAGAAGAAAAATCACATGCGGTCCCAAAACGCTATGACGGATATTTGTGTATGTGTCTTCTTACTGCTGTTTCATTCCCCATCATATCCTGGATTATCTTCCTCATTAGTAACGGAGATTTCCTCAAGAAGGCCCAGCAAAGGACTGAGGAACTAGGTTTCTACTCAATTCAATTTCGTCACGTATATTTCGTCATTTCCTTTTGAGAAGGCCACCCAATGACAACTTCAAAAAACCCAAAAAAGTACAAATAATAGGCTACAAGTACAAGTGTTAGGATTCGTATGTACCACACCCATAAAAAAAAAAAAAGAAAGTGGATGGGAGGAATTGGCAGGAACATGACCAACAAGTTTACTGGTCCTTGGGCCCAGTAGGAAATTAACTACTGGGCCCCTTCACATCTCATTTTTTTTGTTATACTACAAAAATTGACACACATATTTTAGTGTTTGAACACACGTTTATCCTTTCCAGTTTTCAAGTTTGCAAATTTAGTACTGTTAGTGTGTATCTTAAAATACATAATTATCAACTATAAGAAACAAAAATGTCACTGCAAGTCATCGATAAACTACTGTACTTTGTTTGGTAATTCTTGAATTTCGATACTAAACGAATCGTAATAACTTTAAAACGCACACATTTTACGAACATATTTGAGGTAATTCGTACTACATTAAAAAAAAAAAGGAGAATATGTTCGATAGGAATATAAGTCGTTAGCGACAGCCAGCATTGTTTGTGGAGCAACTTGGGCCAAGATTGAACGAAATGTCCATTTTTGGCAGAAATTATGAAATTCTGTATCGAGAGTTTCACCAAGACAGGTGCCCACCTTCTCCGACCGGTCAACCTAAAAACACGTTTTTTTATTAACCTAATTGGCCAACTAAACGTCAGACCCTTTTTAAGGTCCTACTACCACTTGCAGCCCTTTAAATGAGCTAGACATTAGTGCCAACCCCGTCTCCATTTCGATGGAATTCGCCGAGTAACTCTTCTTGGAATTTTTCCCTTACCTCGTCGTAGGGACATGTTCAGACGTAAGGCTTCCCTACGTGGCAAGTCAGGAATCAAACGACATTGAAATCAAAATTAACACAATTTAGTACCCTTAAATTATCTAATCAGAAGAAAAAGTGGACTTGTGATTTTCCCAATAAGGGTAATAAAAACACTTTTACCATAATTGCGGACGAAATTATGCGGATTTTACTCTATGCCAAGCATCATACTAACTGTTTGTATTCGTAATGGGTTTCGAGTTTAAACTTCTGTTGTGGGTCTAAGATACATTTATGTAACTAAAATCAGACGAAAGGTGCAGATGTACTTTTTCCAACAAAAGGTAAATAAAATTGTTTTACCATAATTAGGAACAGCAGCAGTTTAAAGTAGAAATCCATTATGAATACAAGCAGATTAGCATGCTACAGCACCATACTAATCTGCTTGTATTCATAATAGGATTCGACTTACTGCTGCTGTTTAAGATAAATTGATGTATAGGGGAAAAGGTATGCACTTCGTGCTAAAAGCGTCAAACTCAGGGATACGTTTAAGAATGTCAGTAGATCGTTTACTGATGTAGAATCACATTTAAAGGACTGCCATCTTGGAAAAGTGGTGGCATTCTTTGGATTTTTTAACTGTAACTCCTTAACAGTCAACAACTCAAAAGCATAATGTGAAGCAAAAACGTTCAGCACACAACTTTGGTGATATACATCTAGTAGCAACGTTGGTGCTTTAAGAAAGGTACTATACATTTAGTAGGTAAAAGCAACCATTGAACCTCAAAATCACATTTCAAGTTTGCACGCCTTAATTTGCACGAGCGCTCATTGTTCAATGGGTTGTTATAGTGAGTTACCTTCAGTTTCAAAGTGCTCTTGCGAGCATTCTAATAGCCCAATGTGGACATGCTTCGGATTTTCTGAAAGGTGGGGATTGATTCTTTCTATCAATCCTAACCAAAATTGTTTAACTAAGATAGGGACCATCCTACGCCCATTTAAAGGCGAAGAGGTAATGGTGTAGCGGCAAAAGCGTATGGTGATTTTCATTTTCAAAGAGCAGCTGCGAGCTTTCTCAAAGCCCGAAATGGACAAACATTTATTCTGAAAGGTGGGGGATCTATTCTTTCTTTCAATCCTATCCGATTTTTTTTTAACTTATATAGGGATCGTCCTACATTCATTTAAAGGTGAAGAGGTAATGCCGTACCGGCAAAAGCGTATGGTGCTTTTCGAATTCAAAGTGGTCTTGCAAGCCCTCTAATAACCCGAAGTGGACATGCTAAGGATTTTCTGAAAGGTGGGGATCGATTATTTCCATCAATCCTAACCGAATTTGTTTAACTAAGATAGGGACCGCCCCACACCCATTTAAAGGTGAATAGGTAATGGCATAGCGGCAAAAGCATATGGTGATTTTCGTTTTCAAAGTGCTGTTGCAAGCTTTCTAATAGCCCGAAATGAAATGCTTAGCGTATTCTGAAAGGTGGATCTATTCTTTCCATCAATCCTGACCGAAATTGTTAACTTAGATGGTTAACTTAGATGGTTAACGTCCTACATCAATTTAAAAGTGAAGAGGCAAAGGCGTAGCGGCGAAAGCTTATGATGATTTTCCAATTAAAAGGTGTCTTGTGAGCCCTCTAATAGCCTGAAGTGGACATGCTAAGGATATTCTAAAAGTTGGGGATCTATTCTTTTCATCAATCCTAAATGAAATTGTTTTACTTGGATGGGGACCATCCTACATCCATTTAAAGGTGAAAAAGTAATGGCGTAGCCGCAAAAAGTACGGTGATTTTTTAATTCAAAGTGGTCTTGCGAGCCCTCTAATAGCCTGAAATGAACATGATTCGGATTTTCTGAAAGGTGGGGAGCTATTCTTTCCACCAATCCTAACCGAAATTGTTTAGTTCAGACTAAAATACAAATATGAGTATTACAATGGCACTTTGAAATTGGAACTAGCAGCTACACCAAATACAGCTACAACTTTAAATGGGATTAGGACAGTCCCTATCTAAGCTAAACAATTTAGGTTAGGTTCGATGGAAAGAATAGATCCCCACCTTTCAGAATATCCTAAGCATGTTCACTTCAGGCTATTAGAAAGCTCACAAGAGCACTTTGAAAACAAAAATCACCATACGTTTTTGCCGCTCAGCCATTACCACTTCACTTTTAAATAGGGGTAAGACGGTCCCTATCTAAGCTAAACAATTTTGGTTAGGATTGATGGAAAGAACATATCCCTACCTTTCAGAATATCCTAAGCATCTCCACTTAGAGCAATTAGAAAGCTCGCAAGAGCACTTTGAAAACGAAAACCACTATATGCTTTCGCCACTCCGCCATTACCACTACACTTTTAAATAGGGGTAGGACGATCACATCTAAGCCAAACAATTTCGGATAGCATTGGTGGAAAGAATAGATCCCCACCCACCTTTCAGAATATCCTAAGTACGTCCATTTCGTGCTATTAGAAAGCTTGCAAGAGCACTTTGAAAACGAAAATCACCATAGGCTTTCGCCGCTACACCATTACTTCTTCACCTTTATATAGGCGTATGACTATCCCTACCTAAGCTAAACAATTTTGGTTAGGATTGATGGAAAGAATACATCCCTACCTTTCAGAATATCCTAAGCATGTTCATTTCGGACTATAGAAAGCTCGTAAGAGAACTTTGAAAACGAAGGTCACTAACAAACAATTGAACAATGGCGCGCTTGTGCAAATTAAAAAGGGGGAAACTTGAAATACGATTCTGGGGTTCAATGGTTCCTTTTACCTAAAAGATGCACAACACCTTTCTTGTCCAGAATTGTGTGCTGAATGTTTTTGCTTCACATTACGCTTTTGACTTGTTGATTACAGCCCAAAAAAAACCGCAAAAATGCCGGCCATTTTTCCAAGGTGGCGGCCCTCAAGGTGGTTCACATAAGTAAACTAGTGTTGGGCGGTAAACCAGTTCTCACGGTGCAACAATCAGTTAAATGTCAACAATGGTAAAATGGGAGTTCTAAACAATGTACAAAAGTGGAGCCAAATTTGCATACTTTGATGCTACAACCAGCATTTGTTTATCTTTGCATTTTTACTTGGATAGCATGTTAACTACAAATTTGAGAGAAGATGTTTTTTATCAAATATATTTTAAACCCTGCCTTACCCTAACAAGGGGGGGGGGGATGTTTCATTAAAACTATCAATAAAACACATCTACTAATATAATACTCATTCCGGCAAAAGTAAGGAAAGCTAAAATCAATTATTGGAAACATGTGCAACAATCGCTTTAAACTTGACTACAATTGCTATGCACGTCACGATTCATTGTTACCTTGCAAACTATGTCCGGTTGGGTTATAGATTTTGACTTTTAGATTTTCGTTGTTGAGTTAAAGAAAACGAACCAGTGTGTCAGCTAACAGCAGATAACTTTAAACAAAACAACGATATGTTGTCATTTCGAATTGGCAGCCTGATACGATGGAAAGACGCTTTTATTTTGTAGATGCAGACTTGGAGAGTGAACTTGAATTGTTTAAAACTGGGCGACAACAATCTTAGCATGGTGAGCAAATGAAGGGAAATTAGTTGCAACAATTTGGTGGTGCGTGGTGCCGCCGTGAATTGTTTCTAAGTTTATGGAAACAATCACGGAGATTACCTTACAGCAGGGGGTAGCTTGCGTACTGAATGCTGACTTTTTCAATGGAACGGTTCTTTAGCATTCAGTACAACACAGGTAAGCGTCTTTTCTGGGTCTGGGTGTACTAATGTAATATTCCAAACGTGACTGACTTTCTTAAGAAGACCAAACACTGGGAGAGGCTATAACCTGGAGACAATCATGGAGATTAACTTGCTCTAGGGGGGAGGCCGAAAAGGAGAGGAAGAGGAGGGGCGAGTAAAATTTATAGATCAGTCTACTAATGAACTAAATATTGCATACACGATTTACTTTCCTAAGAAAAAATTACTGCAATAAAACAAGTATTCGTCTTTACTGGGTCTGAGCCAAAATCTCAGTGGAAATGTCCAAACACCGGCCGGGACTAATGAAATATTCCAAACGCGACCGACTTTCTTAAAAAGACCCAACACCGGGCCAGGCTATGACCGGGAGACAATCGCGGAGATTATCTTGCAATAAAGGGCCGGGCGAGGGGGGGGGGGGGGGCGCCCAAAAGGAGGGGTGAGTAAAATTGAAGGATCAGTCGACTAATGAATGAAATATTGCATATGCAATTTTCCTTTCTAAGAACACCAAACACCGGGGGATGCTAAGACCGGGAGACTCAATCCACCGTGCACGGGTCCTGCTAGTCTTTATAATAATATCAGAGACCGGCTAAAAGGAAAGCCTAAAGGAAAACCACTTCTCCCCTACTCGCGCCCGCATTGAAAATGCACACTCCCACTCTACCTGCAGCCAAAAAGGAGCCAGGCATGAGTGGTCGATCAATCTGACAAGTTGTCGGGAAAATGTCCCGGGAAATGTGACCGGCCCCGTGCATAGCATAGGCTTCCTCTAGTTTTTCAATAAAAGTTAGCTATTATTTAAAAATCAGGTGTTGGTACCACAACACTAAAATACCAGATACCGCCTCATTCATACGTACCAGAGAAAACCAAGTACCACGGTACTAAGCTTGGTACCGACACCGGTTGAAAAATGTCTGGTACCGCCCAACACTAGATTAGGCTACTTAAAAATATACCGTTGGTACCGGATGGACCGAAGGAAGTACCGCCAAATTTTAAGAACCGTTAAATACTGAGTAGCGCGGTACCTAGGTTGCAGGGTACCGGAACCGTCACAAAAATTTCGGGTACTGCCCATGTCGATGTACATGATTTTGTTGCTTAAAAGCTGTACTATGATGCTAGTCTAATCTACAATGTACCTGCCTAACGAGAGCTAATGTTACTTACCTATTGTACCAGTTTTCATGGTTGTGGCCGGATTCGACCTCACGAGGATAGCATTAGAAGACTGACGCATGCTTCCATAAGAATAGATTTTGGTCAACACTGTCTTATCATGTACAGATGAGTGATTGTAACGGGGTTTTGTCTTCCCCTTATTTGGAGGGTATCTGTAGTGTGGATGAGGACTGGTTCTGGGATGCCGACAGGGAAAGGCAGTCATTACGATAATGGATAAAAGCACATCATAGTAATGCGATAGGGTGAGCATGTTTATTCTTTTCATGGCAGCAAAGAAATAGGGGAGAAACTTCATTCTTTGGACGGTAGCAATGAAAATGGGCGAGTATGTTATTTTTTGCACGGTAACAAAAAAAAAGCGAGCAGTTGGCAGTGTGAAGGGACATGTATAGATTAGTAATAACAGTAAGAAAAGAAATACTATGACATGCATAGTTGATGGAAAACTGTGGCCTATCAAACTCTGGAACCCACAAAAATAAACACCAATGCTACAACAAAATGGGCAGTGTGACAACTACTGCTAGGCCAGGAACAGCTAGCAACAGTAATCTAGGATCATCAGAA
>JAHWFP010071883.1:0-14737 GCA_023313725.1 Lithobius niger | reverse complement strand
TCCCGTCTTGAGCGGCAAGTCTTCCCCCCTGCAATTCAATATCTATGAACCGTTCCTTTAAAAATGGCAGACGATCAGCGACGACGGCGAAAATATGGCTTGTTTTGATTCCACACTAAGACGCTATGGCCAAGTATGTACTCTTGTAATATTTATACGTGAACGATGTGTTTTGAGACCTTTAAGTTGGATCGTTTTTCGTGATAAAAGATGTAAATTGCGTAACTTTTACCGCTTCTTCAATGTAACATGACGTGTACGTGGATTTGAATTGAATTGCATTCATGCACTAATTGCTCGCATTTCGAGGAATGTTAACCTACTTTATAAAAAAAAAATTGGTTGTCGTTCAGTTAGAAATAAAATGTCTTACAAACTACACTATGCGTGACTAGTTCCATACACGATCGATCCAATATGTGTGTATTCTGAAACGATGGGACTCATTTGTGTGGCACAGAACAAGCAGGCAGCCGCCCACACTGAATGACAAGTCTTTCCTTGAAAAATCCCCCTGCTTTCCACTAATGTTTTTGCCGTGAGACCGAGACACGACGGTCCCCTAAACAGCCTAGCGAGACGTAAGTGAATTTGAAGTTTCACCGAAAATTCAGGAATATTCATAACTGCGTCAGCTTCAAAATTCTGTGCAAGCTCTTTCCCCCGATGTCCTTGACCAAAAAAAAAAAAAAAACCCGAATAATTTGTAACAAAAAAAATTTTTTCTTAACAAGAAAATAGTTCTAACGACTGGTATACTGGATTTAAAAGAAAAGGTTACTAATGGCATGGCAAGAATTTAAATTTATTTTGCTTTCATTCTTTATTTATTTTTTCTTTTCGTTTTTCATTTTGCTTTCGTCCGCAGCGCAGAGTACAACAATGAACGAAAGCAAAATAAAAGCAGACGAAAGCAAAGAAAAAAAAAAAAGCTGTCAAAATGTTTAGATGCAAATTTATGTAAAATCATTAGATAGGTGTAGCTCTTAAAAAAATGTTAATTTGTTCTTATAAAACTTCAAACTGTATTACAATTTGGCAACCCAAATGTGTGGTGCAGTGGCAACCCGGACCACTGCACTATGACTGAGGTTGGCGCTAATGACCAAGTTGTCGACGCGCCATTAAGCCTCAATCCCCCCCCCCCCCTTAAAACAGAAAGTATTACCCAGTTTAAAAAAGAACAAACTCAAAAACTTCAAGAACCAAATACAATAATATAAACGTAAAATGATTGTGCAAAATGTTTTGAGATTTGTGGTTATTGACAGAATTCAAACAACTTCTCGAAAAAAAAGCACAAACATTTTACGTTTATATTATTGTATTTGGAAATTGTGTTTTAATACTTCTTGTATTGTTGATTTGCCGTGTTCTTGTCTTTGTTCAAGATAGGGATGGTCTTAAAAAATAAGAAAGTTGGGTTGTCCTAACCCCCTTTTCCTCCCAACTACAACATTTTGACTCCTCTTCCTAGCCCATTTTGTGATGTCATTGTCAAGTGAGGGATAATCCTCGTATCAGCAATCGCTGTATTTCGGTTTTAGCCCTGTACTGTGATTGCATAACGGCGCTACTGTGTACTGTAGATACTTTAAACCGAACCATCTTACTTTGAATGTTCGAAAAATTTACGACGTCAATTTCACGCTCAAATTCAAAAACATCAAACCTGATTATGCGAATCTGCGAATTTTCGACAGGCTGCTGACTAAGGATGGAAAATTTAGTCCGTGTGTCTTCTTCAAGCCACCTCAAGTAATTAATTTACACAAGTCGCGGTCGTGGTCTGCTTTCCACAACAGTAGATGCACGTCGGACATTGTAAAATGATTTAAATTTTGTAAATTAATTACTTGTGGTGGCCTGAAGAAGACAGATGGACTAAATTTTCCATCCTTAGTCAGCAGCCTGTCGAAAATTAGAAGATTCGCATGATTGGGTTTGCTGTTTTTGAATTTGAGCGTGAAATTGATGTCGTGAACTGTTGATACTAAAAACAGAGATGAATAATGGTAAGAAAGGAGCACTTTTTTTCACCAACGAAGGAAAATACACTTCAGACACTGTCAATCCTTTTGAATTTTCGTAGAGCAACGTTCTCGGAGACATTTCTGAAGAAGGTGAACTTTTCTTCTTCTAAAATTCAAAAGGATTGACAGTGTCTGAACTGTATTTCCCTTTGTTGGTAGAAAAGTGTTCGTTTTTTTTTACCGTAATCGAGAATTTATATGGTTGGGGAGGAGAATTTGTGACTTGAGACCACATCTGAAACGTCTTCTTAGATCAGTGGCGTGTACACAATAGTGTCATACTGGCACGTGCCAGGGGCCCACCTGTGTTGGGGGCCCCGGCCCACCTACATATGCAAGCAAACTTAAAACCATTGCTGAGTATATTAGGTCCAAATTTAAGCATTTTACATAATTTTGATGTGAATTTTCAAAAAATTCTTAATTTCTGAGGGGTATCCCCCGGACTCTCTCTGGGACACACTATAATCAATGTGCCCCTGCATGAGGGCCCAGCTGTAGTACTATGCCAGGGGCCCATCCTAGTCTGTACACGCCACTGTCTTAGATTCATTCCTAAGTTTACAGAGGGCACCGTGAGTTTTATGTGGGAATTTCTACTTAGTTTTCAGCCTTAAATTAACCTAAACTAAACAAAATTGGGGCTGCAAATGTAACCCCATTTCAACAACCCGATTTAGAAGGTGAAATCCTGAAGGTGGTTAGTTGGTCAAATTCCTGGCAGTTACCACTCTCGACTCATAAATGTTTATCTTTTCATGTTGGTACACATAACCTTTGTCATAGTTTTCAGTTGGAGAATGTAACCTTGCCTTCGGTTGACGAAGTACGAGACCTGGGAATCTGGTTTACCAGGAATCTGAAGCCTTCATTACACTGTCTGAAAATTAGTGCTTTAGCCTTTCGTCGCTTAGCAATTGTCAACAGATGCTTCACATCTGGCAACACAAATACTAGAATCCAGGCTTTTAAGGTGTTTGTTCGACCATTACTCGAGTATGCAACCCCGGTGTGGTCTCCTAGCCTATTAAAGGATATCGACAAAATTGAGTTGGTACAGCGCCGCTTTACTAAGAGTCTACCGGGCTTGCGCAACATCGATCATTTAGAACACCTCCAAAGGACTGGCCTCGAATTACTCGAGTTGCGGAGAATTAAGTTTGATCTCATCCTAACGTACAAGATCTTGCGAGGTCTTATCTCTGTTGATCTCCCTTTCTTCGATAAAGCTCCAAACGGTCAAATGACTAGGGGACACCCCTGGAAGTTGTCTGTGCAGGGCTCGCACCTTAACTGTCGCCGAGATTTCTTCTCGGTCCGTGTCGTCCCAATTTGGAATGCCCTTGGTGCTGTGACGGTTAATATGAACACGTTAACTGGCTTTCGTAGAATGCTAAACAATGAACCTTTGCATTCCTACCTCAAACGACCATCTTGACTTTGATTTTGGCCCGAAAAACAGTCATGTTTCCCACCCTCTTGTTGGTCCGGTGTTAGTGGCTCAACACCCTTCCGGTACCTACCACGTTAATTGTGGTGAACATTATTTATTATTATTATTTATTATTAAAACAAGCGTAATGTGTTGTTATCATTATGTTTTTCGAAGCTAGCTGCAGAAATGCTGTTAGCCAGAAGCTGATGAATGAGCCCATCCGTGCTAGTGCGTATTTTGGCAACCATATTTGCTAATATTTGAAAGCCGAGAGGCTAATCGCTTTAGCCTACTTTGGTTTAAACAAAATTCAGGAAAAACGACTTGTGCATTAACCAAATTGTCCTTCAGCTATGTTACTTGAAGTGTGAATTTTCAGTAGATTTTGGATGTAAGACCACAGATAAAATCTAGTGAACAGTAGCATTCCAACTAACATAGTTGATGGACAGTTTGGTTAATGCGTAAGTCGTTTTTCCTAAATATCTGCTGATGTTTGCAGCACTGTGTTCAGAAATCTTGAGGGCTAACTACTCAATTTTCAGTTTAGGGTTGAGTCTTTTTCCTCAATAAAATCTTCACGATTAATTTTGCTCATTTTCAAAAAGAAGACCCTCCTTAGACCCTCCTTTTTGAAAATGAGCGAAATTAATGGTGAAGATTTTATTGACGATGGTAGTGAGTTTCAAAGTTATTCTAGTCACGGAGTCTTTTTCCTGTTGGTGCATTTGTGGAAATGTTTTTTTTTTGTTAATGGTGCCACAAACTGGTAAAGTCGTACAAAACATGGGGAATGGAAAACACAGAATGATGGGCGACTTAAAAAATTATATTATCCCAGCAAAATGGAGAGGGACGAGTGATTGGCGTTTGTGAAGGTTGTTTATGTCAGTTGCTTTGGTTCAAATGTCACTTGAGAAAGAATGAGTTACATGGGACAGCAATTTCCACGGCACTATGAACACCACGGAAGCATGTTTGAGCATTGATAGAAATCGATCGGGTGAAATGGGTAATATTTATTTTTTCTTAAAAATACAATAGGATCTACGACCATCACGCAATGCAAAAAGTAGTCAGTTATTGTTTTTTTGTTTTTTTTTGCAATAATTTTTTTGTTTTCTTTTCTCGTTATAGGTGTTACCAACCTTGGCAAATGACAAAAGTGGGGGTTGGCCTCGGCTTAAGCCGAAGACCATTGATAATATGCGTGACAGCATTTATGTTGATGTCGCTGACGTTTGTACTATTTATTTCGGTTCCAAAATTGGGTAAGTCTATGCACGTTGAAATGTAGGCAACGAAACAAAATTAAGTGTAATGTTCATAAGCGGCTCACTTGTCATGTGTAAACTGTTTACAACGTTGGCCGCGTTGTGTTTCCTCGTTTGAGACATTAAAGCAAAAGTTGCACTTCCTTGTTTGCGACATTTGTTTTAATTGGAGGTCAACTTCCCGGCTCACTGACAAGTGAACTTTTTTAACAATATCGCTGCTCACTTGTCATCTGTGTGGCAGTTCATTTATTACTGATGCTATGGGTAAATTGATCACCTTTTTTCCTGCCATCCAGATACAAGCTGATCAGTCTAAAAATGATCAACTGATCACTGAATCCAATCGTTTTGAAGTACTCGCTGATGGAATTTTAGGAATGTATAATCTGCATCAACAAAGCTGTTATTGTTCACAGCTGTTGATCTAATGTACATTAATTATTAAGCGCATTAAGTGCACACAGGGTCTGTGGCAGTCCTATCACCTTCTTCAGAAGTAAAACGAGGCACGAAAATGTTTGATGATCTCACCATTTTGAAATTTGTGCTGCAGACCACTGATTGCAGTGCAAATTTGAAAATGGTGTGATTATCGAACACTTTTGCGCTTCGTTTTACTTCTGGAGAAGGTGATTGACTGCCACAAATCCTGTGTGTACTTATCGGAAATTTAAGTGAACTTAGTCCGAGTGTGGTATTAGCATATTAATTGCGTATTGCATATTGCAATTGCATAATTGCATATTAATTAGCGAGGTCATCGAATCGTAACAGTAATAATAGTAAACACCGCTTACCGGTTTTTTCCGTTGGTTGCTCATGTATGTCCATGTTTCACCGAACTTAATTTCCTCAATCATACTTTTGCGCTCACTGGCTAACAAATGGTGATTTTCGTTCGCTTCGCTCACTCAAACCGCACATGCCCTTCACATGCCCTTCACATGCCCTTCACATGCCCGCACATGCCCTTCAGTCATGCCTCCCTTGGTTAGCATATCAATAAATTGGATGATGGTTTCCTCACTGAAAATCAGCGTACCGACAATGCCACACTGAGCGGCGTGCACCGCAATATTTTTCCCCCCCTTGTGGGGGGGGGGGGGGGATTTACAGAGGTATCAGCTTTCTCGTATGCCGTGATTGTTGCAGCCCACTGTGAAACAATTGTCCAAAGAAGTAGCCTAATTCTGCGCTAATTTCTCATGCCGTCATTAGACTACGACTAACTTGTTTACAGTTATTTTGAAGGTATCAATGGGGCGCGTACCTACATCAAAGATCTAGAATAAGTTAAGCAAGATTACTATGTAGTTGCCAGCCACAGGTTGGTCGATGGGTGACTTCAGTCGGCTGACAAAAAATATGAACTCAACGCATTTGCTATGAATGACAATTTTTGACTCTTTCTAGTGTAGGATTCCCCCGACGGATTCGACCCATTTTTAAACTTGGATCTGGAAATGTGGCATAGAATCTGTATGCAAAATTTGACATAAATCGGATAACTCATTCAAACGTTATGGCACGAGCTCACAGACAGACAAATAAACCGTTCGCATAAGAGTCTAAATCGGCTCTAATAATGTAGATTGAGAGAAATTAAATCGGAAATTAATTTACGGTACTAATAGTGACACCTAAATATACACTGGTTATGTCTTTCAATTAACCGTTGGCAGCCATTGAAGGACAAATTCTACCGATTGTCCAACTCTACGAGCCTTCACTTTTCTCTTTTGTTTTTAATGTTTTATAAATTTGTTTATTGGGATAGCTTCTGCATCAATTCTTGACAGAGGACTCGCTGAAGATGCTGGCAATCTTCAGTATGCTGTTGTAATCGATGCAGGAAGCAGCGGTTCTCGTGTGTACATTTATACCTGGCCACCACACAACGGGGATCCTAAGGAATTGCTCAAAATTTCACCACTAACGGATAATCGTGGGGAACCATTAGTCAAGAAAATTGAACCAGGTAAGCACTCAAAATAAAACGATGGGTATAAATCAGTGTAGAAAATGCAAATAAGTTTGAAGCACCAAAATAAATACAGTACGCACTATCTCACAACGACAAGGAAATCAGTCAAATTTCCACAAATTTTCGATAGTCTGTCTGGAGGATGATGATATTCGTCTCCCAACTGTCTTCGTCAGACGCTATTTTGAGGTTTTACTGCTGCTTTGAATCACAACAGTCAGTTTGTTTACATTTGAACCACGCGGCGGCCGTGGCCTTCGATGTTGGTCGGTCGGCGGCCGTGGCATTGGGCTTCGTTGTTGGTTATGCCGTTTCCATTCGGTTGCAAGGCTGGAAATTTGACTGATTTCCTTCTCGTTGTGAGATTGTGCATATTTATTTTGGTGCTTCGATTTTCCAAACACTCTCAGTATAATGTGTTTATGTGTTTTCAAAGCAGATAAGCTTGCATTCATGTCCCTCATTCTCACTTTAATGCTGTATTATTAATTTTCAGTTAATGCAAGTTAATTCAGGTAAAAGTGTGCAAATGAAAGTGGACCCCAAAACTCTTTAGACAACGAATCTATCTTACTGGTTGAGCATGTTGATATGGCCTAATCCACGTCGGTCTTGTTGTTATCCTTTTGTAAATTTGTATTTAACTAGGTGGACCCGTGCATGTTGCATAGTGGATTGAGTTTTCCGGTGTTAGCCTCTTCCGGTGTTTGCTCTCCTTAGGAAACTAAATCATGTTTTTGGAATATTTAACTAGCTGGCTAATCCTTTAATTTTACTCTTCCACAATGCGACCTGATGTGACCCGTCCCGACCTCCGTGCACTGACATATCAATTTTTATCCGTTGGAAATGTTAATGGGACTTTCCCTGCCACTCCCCTTCCCCTCGCATATCTACATTTGACTCAATGCTGAAAAACCCTATCATTGCTGTAAGTTAATCACCGTGATTGTTCCCGCCAACTTTGAAACAAATCGTCTCGGTACCGCGCACCGCAAAATTGTTGTAAGCTACTGAGGTATCTACGCTCATACACACAGTAATTGTTTCCGCCCACCACTTAAAACAATTCAACTCTGCTCTGGAAGCCAGCATCTATGAATAAATGCGCCTTTCCATCGTATCAGGCTGCATATTTTAAGGCTCATTTGGGGTCATCAAAATCAAGTACAACCAATCGTCATTTGGTTTAAAGTCCGCTTTTGCTATGGATTCTTTTTTTTTCCGAATACGAACGCAAAACAATCTGACAGTGAAGTGAATCGAAAACATTAAACAAGGAAAGAAACAACCCACAGATCACCTGATGATGATTGCTAGAGGCAATCGAAAATTTGCGAGTATTTGAACAATCTACAGTGTGAAAGGGAGCGATATTTGGTCGGGAGTATGTCTGGAAAATTTAATTTTAGCATTTTCTCATCTTTGCATTTTTATCATCAATTGCTAAAAAGTATGTGCTTACTTTTTTGTTATCTTTTTTCTGAAGGTTTCATTTATTGGCATGGTTTATCTGCCAGGACAGCTTGTAAAGCGAGTCAATACAATACGTAGTGAATTAAATAATTAAAAAATTAAATATAGATGTAGTTTAATTTAGTTTCGTGTTCATGTTGTGTTTACACCCTGCAGAAGACATTTTTGTCATTTAGAAGTTTATAAGAACCTTCGGTATTAAAAACATTTTGTACAGATAAGTTATTTTTTGGAGCATTCAGTTGTTCTTTAAGAAGAGAACTTTATTGCAAGGTTTTTGGAAAAACAGCAAGTGCTTGCTTTCTAATGGTTTCAAGTGTGGATTTCCCTGTTGCTGTTGGTTTGGCTCCATAAAGGAAATATTTCTGAATCCGATGTATTAATTTAATAGAATTTGTGAGCTACGTTGCATCTGTGTGCGATAGTAATTGAGTTGGCAGGTGTAATGGCTCGTTACTCAAATGGAATAAAAGATAAGCTGCCAGCTGTTGAGTTTTTATTTATTTACGTGCCTTTATCGTAGATGTAATCGTGAAAGTACAAGGACCAAAAATAAGGAAATCTGTAGTTCAATTCGGGCAAAAGCAGTAAGGGCCGTATTGTGTGGGAATTCATTAGTGAAATTTACTTCAAGGCCGACAGTTTTTGTTTTTACGTTTTTTCAAAATGTTGTCAAAGCAAGTAAACAATTGTAGATTTTTGAAACGCATAATAATACAAAGTATTTTTACTGTGTTATTTTTTTTTTATTTATTTTGCTTTTAATACATTCTCATGCTTTTAAAAAATTCACCAAAATTTGGAAAAAATTCCGGAGAAAATTTACTGCTCACTTTCCCAATCAAGACAACAGCTTTGCCCAGCAAAGTGAGTGAACAGGCGCGAAGTGAGGCCAACGGCAGTGAAAGATGTAGAAAGTCCAAGCTATATCCTTGAGTCCCGAAGAAGATAACAGCAAAAATTATCAAAAATTGTGTTTTCGCTCGCTAAAACTCCCAGCGGTAAAGGTGAGGTTTCCTGCATTGAGAACTGCGTGATTTTTACAGATGCTGTCTTTCTTGGCTGTGCGTTGGTAGAGATTTAGTGAGTTTTAGACCAATACGGAGATCCGGCCAAATGTTGTATATTGTTGGACGTCCTAGGCTGTTATCATTTCTTAATTTTTATAAAAAAAAGTGATCATTTTCATAATCCTTAGGTAGTGATGACATTTGAATAATTGGTACGAACAGTATTACAACTTTTTATTGGTTTTGGAGTTTTTGTAGGCTTTTGTTGGGATAGGCTTACTCTCGTTATACTGTTGTGCTCGAACAACGCAAAATAAGGGTGGTCTTTTGTTGTGAAAGCGAGCGTTTTTCTCAGAGATTTGGTTAGATAACTAAGTGGCTGGTCTTTCAGACAAAGCTGAAATGCAAATGCTGCATTACACAACCCTTGGGATTGACGCATTTGTTGGTGTTAGTCCCCGAAAATGAGTGTATTAATTATTTTTAAGTAACAATCTTTCATTCCATTTTTGTAGAATATTTTTGATTTTATTGATGTCACCTCTCCTTTCAGGGCTGTCTTCAGTGGCCGATAATCCAAATGAGGCCAGTAACTATATCCAGCCTCTTGTCGAGTTTGCTGCAGAGAAAATCCCATTTAGTCAACAGAAATTGACCCCTCTCTACATTTTGGCAACGGCAGGGCTTCGTCTTTTAAATTCAACGTAAGTAGCTAAAAAAAAAACAATTTGAAGTTGTGTTTCCTAGGTAATTAAATATGACCCTTTATTAACTTAATGCCTTCTCATTTATTTGGAGCCACGCTGTCATAGGATTAGGGATGTACCGTATATTCGGTAATTATTCGGCCTATTCGGTCAAATATTGATTTTGGCCGAATATTCTGCTGAATACTGATTTTGCGCCGAATAGTGATATTCGATATTCAGCCGAATAGTGATAAGATTTGTTGGTATTTGGCCAAATATTTTTTTAGTATTGTTTATTTATGAAATTGTGTTAACGTTTAACTAAGTATTTAGTTTTTGGTTTGTGAGGAGTTGTCTTCTGACGTCCATAAAAGATGGAAAAATGATCAAATATGTTTGATTTACAGGTATTCAGCAGAGCATTCGGTTAAGTATTTGGTCGAATAATTCGGTAGTCGGCCGAATATGTAGGCTAAATTGTTTGGTGCCTAATATTTGGTATTCAGCAGTTCAAGTATTCGGTTGTATATTCAATATTCGGTTTGTGAAGTATTCCGTTGTACATTCGGTATTCGGTAAATTTTGTATTCGGTGCTTCGCTACATAGGATAGAATTTTAATGCTGGCCCCTCTGCACAGTCAATGCTCTATCCGTCGATTTGGCTTGTGCCCGTTCACTGAAAACCGTGTGCAAACCTAGTGTGAAACGGGATTGTTTTGAAACGCTGAGAAGCTCACCATTAACTTTGGCAAAGAAAACAATTGCAGGTAAAACTCGCGCTTTAACCAAAAGCACCAGATTAACTCTTGGTTGAGATGGATTGTGAATTTTTGGTAGTTACTGTAAATCGTGGATTAAACGCCCATGGGCTTATGTAGTTAATTTAGCAAAAATAGCGGGGTGGGCTTTAACTCAAGCATTATCAATTTTCTAACCTTTCTGGACATCTATTACAGAAAATTCGAAGATTTTGAACGATCTCTGAAAGACCAATTTTTACATCCCTTTAATTGCTGTGAAGAAGGGAGGAGGCTTAGGTGACAGATGCAAAAGAAAGAGTCCACTATTACTACAGGGATGGAGAACGGGCCAGTAAACATACGCAGTACTATCTTTATTCACACATATAACTTTTAGGTAATTTTTCACTGAAAAACGACAATTTGAGGGGTGGGCTTTAACGCCACTATTTCATGATTTTGACTTTACAGCATTTTAGGGGGTGGGCTTTGGCTTTAACTGGGCTTTTAATATACGGTTTACTGTAAGTAACTCAGAAATAGTTTCTATATTCTTCTGCTTTCATCAGGCAGTAGGAAAAAGAGCAATACACTAAATAAACATCCTACATGTCGCTGCGGAATTTTGATCTCGCACAGTCGTCTCACATCGTTTGCGATTGAAGCAAACCTTTCTCCTTCTCACTGTGCTCAGGTTACGAGAGAGCAAGGAGGGATTTCCATTTCCTAGGGAAGTCGGAGCAACAATTTTCACCATGTTTTGATGTGCCGGTTCCTGTAAGTTTATCAGCGGTATTTGAAATTTTTGCCAACTCCATCGTTTGTAATTACAAAGTGAAAATGGCATTGACCTGGAAGGAGTAGTCCGTTCAGTAAGTGCTCTTTTGATGTAAAGTGTTGGTGTGGCCGTCTTGTCGCGTAGATCTACACAACAACGGTAGTGATTTTACCACGAAGTGCACTACAGAGTAGCTTCAATATGGCAAAATGCTATTAGTTGCCTACCAACTAATCCGAGAATGGACATCTTCTAGCTTCCCTCAGTCACGTGCTGGAGGTGGCTGCAACATTGTCGGGCTGGAGCTTCTCGCGCCTGACATCGGCTGGTTATGGGACGCCAATCTTAACGATAAAGTTTGTTAAATATGAGTAATTAATTATAGAGTAAGGTGTCGTGATAATACCCTCCTTTTCCGTCCTTATGACAAAGCAATGTTACTTTTATTATTTAGCTTGTCTTCTGTCATTTTGTGTGGGATGCGCTGGTAAGTAGAGCCGCCGAGCAGCAACTGTTACGTGTCCAATCCCTTGTGGTGCGCAACACGATTGTAAATCGGAAAAGAAAAGATTCCCCTTGCTGAAAATTGCAGCAGCTGCCAACAAATCCAGTAGCACGTTTTTAGGCGTAAGAAATACGCTTTCACAGTATTGGCTCGACTAGACAAGATTGTTTGTACCTCCAGCTAGCTAAATAACTTAGCCCCAACACTCAGGCCCTCACTGAATTGTCACAGTGCTGCCCGTTTTAGCAGCAAATAGCCCCAGGGTGAAAGTACTGCCATCCCAACAAGCCGCGTAATGGAGTTTGTATATAATTTGGATATTTTTTTAAGCAATTAAAAAACTAACGGCATCTCCTAACCAAAGTGAGAACGAACACGATCAAAGATGTAAACAGTAAGAAGCATAATTTGTGCGAATCCTAAAGAAGACTGAAATTTGAACATCTTTTCGTCAATTTGCCTATCGAAAATTCGCGAAATACAATAATGTATTTCCTTTTTGAATTTGAGCGTACACTATGTGACTTCTGAAACCCCCAGCATTAACTCACACCCCCAGTTCAAACTTTTGCTTTCAATATGAGGATTGATATCGGTTAGTAGTTGTCTAATATGCCAATATTAGCTTTGCTGTCTTTTGGTTAGAATATTGTTATGGTAAGAGTTAAAAGGGCTTGAACCAAAAGGAGTGAATCAAAAACATTTTACGTAGTTTATGCTAAGGTGAGTTTTGGGTAAAATTACAAAGTAAATGCCTTGTATTTAAGAATCTGTTACCTTCATCATGGTCAAAACGTAACAAACAGACTGCAAGTGTAAGACATTTGCTTTGTAACATTTTTACTGAAAAGTATTTTTGCATCACTCCTTTTGGTTCAAGAGTACCGGTATTTATACTCTCACCATGTCTGTTGAAAACCTAAGTAAAATGTACTTATCAGCCTTTCGAATCAGTTAAGAGAAGTAAAAATTTTTGGTTTCCCCAATTTCTGACTTAAGTGCTAACATGACCCAATATGACCTTTTCACAGAAAAGCTATTCCTGTTGGTTTTTGCTGTGAAAAGCTGTTGGCATTGGCATGAAAATTATCGGCATCACATCTGGTAGGCAAAAACGTTTATCGGTCGATCCATTTTGGCCACACTTAAATATTGAATGCGTAGTACTAAATCAGTTCAGTCGCAGTCTTGTCTTCTAATGTGCATACTGTACAATCCTTAATTCTTTTTTCATTTCCATCTTTATAGGCAACAGACAAACATTCTTGAAAGTCTTCGTGTCGACATTCCAAAAAAGTATCTCTTCAGTTTTGCTGGAAGTAATGCGGAAGTGCTGACTGGTAAACAAGAAGGCGTTTACCAGTGGATTGCCATCAATTACGTGCTGCGGCGCTTTGATCACAATTCAGGTACAATATTACAGGGTTCATACCGACCTGGAAAGTCAGGGAAAATCGGGGATAGTCAGGGATATGAAATACGGTCAGGGAAAAAATGGAATATTTGGGAAAAGTCAGTGATAGTCAGGGATATTCAGTTATTTTTTTAGAATGAACCGTGCTGACCAAAATTTCCAGCCTTTCCTTTCATTGAAAATGTGACGCATTTTCAAATGTTTGGAAATCATTTGGTTATAAAATATCATCCACAGGTAGCCTGAATAGTCATAAGAAACACTTTGGGTTGAGGGGGATTTGTGACAGGTCTTAAAGTCATGAAAAATACTAGGCCACATTTTCATCATCCATGCACAGACCCCCCCCCCCCCCAACCGTTCCTCCCCTAAAATTATCACAAAGTTCAAAAAAAAATTGTGCCTTTGGCGTGGGAGCACTGCAGTTGACTGTGTAAGTAAAACATTTTTAAAAACAAGTGTTTTGGTCAGGGATATTTGGATATTTGAAGGAGTAAGTCTGGGAAAATCAGGGATAGTCGGGGATATTAATTTTCTGATATTAGCATGAACCTTGTATTATGTAAAAGGCAGCTCACCATACTTTAAAAATAAACCCAAAGTTAAACTCTAATACTGCTGTAGTGAAACCTCTCGAACAAACACTGTTAAGTTTACCCTTTCAACAGTCTAATGAGAACTTCCACTGGCCAATAACACGGTACTACAGGGTCTGAATTTCATCTGAATTTCATAGCATTAAGTCATACTTAAAGCTCTAGTCTGTACAGTGCACACCATATTGGCCCGATTATAATATGCGTAAGTTTAATCGTAGAATTAGTTTTCAATTATCCTAAAATACTTCAAATACCGATGGAACGGACGATTTACTTCGGTTTTCGTTCATTATCACTTACTTACGATCACGTTCGGTGAGGAAGTATGACAGTTGGTAAGTGTGCGTCTCATTGCCCAAGCCTGAGGAAGAATGCCAGTATAAGCATTCGAAAATTTGCTAGTTTGGAGTAACTGGAACACTTTTACTGGTACTGCGTTAAAAAGAAGTAAGTGATAATCCTAAAATACTTACCTTTAAATGTGCTTCATCAGGCTCCCCACCATTGTTGGCTGGCCAATAATGTACCTAATCACTTCGTAGCAAAGTAAAAGGCAAAAACCGGCAAGTGGTGTTTACTGTGGCTTTTTGAAGACATCTTAGTAAGGAAAAGGCACTTTACAACAATTCCGGACGCACAAAGAAAACCAACACAATTTAAGAAAGAAGATATTCCAATCACTGGAATTATGTAGAAAATGTCCGCTCATTTTCACAACGAGGACACTTTTTAATGTCCATCTAATTTTTGGTGGCTGGCTGCCACCATCCTCAGGCACTCCGACGAAAGTTTTTGG
>JAHWFP010071877.1:0-12850 GCA_023313725.1 Lithobius niger | reverse complement strand
TTCATTGAGTGCCGCTCATTCATGAAGTGAAACATAAAGCAGCAAATACTGACAAAAAATAGCTTCGTGTTTCCGTAAAAGCCTGAGCCAGTACAATACACATCGCTTCCTTTAAGTGAAATATACCGTTTACTATGTCTATGGTTGTTCATTGGTGACCATTCAGTGACAAATTAAGCTTTGATTTATATAACTACGGAAGTAGAAAGTTCAACTGTAGAAAGTTCCAGTCGGCTGTGATTGGACGAGTTTAGTACACGATCAAGACCACGGTGTTTGTTTTGCGGAAAGAAAACAAAAAATCTCAAAGAAAGATATTTTGGGGAATTTTGGCGATCTCGCTTTTAGTTTTTGGTTTCAAGTGGTTGAGTAAGGACACGATTACGCAACGACTCGCCTTTGCATACTCGCAGCTAGAAGCTAGAAATCTTCTGAAATTCCAACAGGATAACCGTTTTAGCTCTGCTGGCTCACAACGAAAATAGTCAATAATTGAGTTCGGAAGCGAGTGGGACAATCGTTTCGTCTGGAGGAATTCTTTATCTTATTGTCACAATTACAAGACTGCAAACATATACTTAAACAATATCGGATTTAGCTAACCAAGGTAGCGTTGGTTCCACGGCAACGACACGTTGCGAGAATTCAGGCTGTGAGAATGTAAAGGCGGGTTATTGAGTAAACACGCTCTAACACTGCAATGTACGCTTAGTGTTTTTTTTTTTTTTTTTATTTCAGATGCAACATCTAACGTAACTATATCAAGCTCAGCAAATGGTCCAGTCCACCCAGATGAATATGTGAGCCTGTCGTGTGTAGCTGATGGTTTTCCTTTACCAAAATTTCGCTGGTACAATCATTCAAATGCAGATAAAGAATTGCCTCGTGTAGAGGAAAACAGGTACATGAATTGGTACGGGATGTTCACACCTGCGTATTGGTCGAGTGAAGCTGAATATTTCTGCGGTGCAGGGAATAACATGAACACCGAGTTAGTGAAGTCCACACCAGTAACAGGTAAGTTGGAATTGCAAATTTGCATTAAGGAGAGATGCAGAATTACAAGAAGCGATACAGACCTAAGTTTATTAAAATAATAACTCAAAATTTAAAAAAATAAATAAAACAGGGTAACAACACTTGCACGAAGCTGTGTATCCTAAAAGGTTTTATTATTTTTGATACTTTACCAAGCTTAAGAAATTATCAGTAAATTTGAGTACTTCTTCGAGCACAAAATTAAATAGCAATATAAACATCATGGCCATATTTCCACCTTTGTCCTGAAAGCTTATTAAACAAATTATTAAGCAAAGATTAACTGCTGCTTCTAATAATAATAACTAGTTTGTTGCTAGAGCAACTGGTCTGGTAAGGATCACATCGGATCACTGACTGCCAGCCAAAGAAATGACAATCAAATTTCCAAAATAAATGGGAACAATGAAACATGAAGATAAAAAAAAAACACATTGAGAAGCATGGCCAGGAAAAGTTTTGATGGGAAGGAAAGGTTTTCGGGGCTCGCCTGCCTTGCCACCAAGGTTAGACCTGCCAGGGACTCAAAGGTCCCCGATGGCATCGCCAGGCGAGTGGAAAAAGGGGTGGATTGGGAGGCCAATTGTTATATACCAGTAAACTGGAGAAAAAGATTGTTAAAAAAAATATTAAAAACTTTAAAAATTAAAAAAAAACTAAAAATTTAGTTTACTGAGCAGTACTCAGGTCGCTTTAAAAACGTTGACAAGTCGATCAAATTTAAAATTTTTTTGAAGCAGTCAACAGAGGAGGCCGTTACTGCTTCTTCAGACAGTGAATTCCATACTGGCACCACCCGTAACGCAAAGAAATTTTTTCTACAATCAAGTCTTGCTTTTTGTATTACCAGTTTGTGACTGTGACCCCTTGTCCACGTCACGGGACTATGATCAAAGAATGGTAGGTCAATTGATAGTTGGCAATGGAGAATACTGAATGTTAACGTAAGATCAGCTTTCAGCCTACGGAGTTCTAAGGAGTCGAGACCCAGCTGTTTAAGACGCACACAGTATGGTAAATCGCGCATACCTGGCAAATATTTTGTAAAACGTCGCTGAACCGACTCAAGATGGTCGATATCTTTAAGGAGATACGGCGACCAAACCGGGCTTGCGTACTCCAAAAGTGGACGAACGTACACCTTGAATGCCCATAACCTGGTGTGGATGTTTCCTGAGCTAAAGCATCGTCGGACTATAGCTGATCTGCAGTTTGCAGCCAGCACCACATGGCTGCAATGTACTGATGACTTCATGTCGTGGGTGAACCATACACCTAAATCTTTCACAATATTAGTATTTGGCAGCTTTTCATTATTTACGGTATATACAAAAGTAGGATTTTTACTCCCAACATGAAAACTCTTGCACTTGGCATACGAGATTGGCAACTGCCAATTACACGCCCACTCAAAGACATATTCAATTTCAGCCTGCAGTCGCAAATTTTCCTGAGTAGTTATTATTGCTGCGTGAAGTTTTAAGTCATCTGCAAACTTTTCCTGAGTTGCATTTGCTGGATTGCACTCCAAATCATGTAAGAAAAAAATAAACAATAAAGGTCCAAGTACAGAACCCTGAGGTACACCGCTAATAACGTCTGTACTTGCTGATTTGGATCTGCCGATTACTACTTGCTGAGTCCTACCAGTGATGAATGATTTGATCCAATTTAAAAGTTGGCCTCCAAAGCCACAGTATTGTAGTTTGTAAAGCAATTTTTTATGGACCACTGATTCAAACGCTTTTTGAAAATCAAACAAAACTACGTCCGAAGAAATACCTTGGTCAAAAGCATCGGTCCACTTGTCTAGAGCCATCAATAGTTGGTGTACAGAAGAGCGACCTGGCAGAAAACCGAACTGGTCATTCATTATAATATTAAATTTTGCCGCATACTGCATCATCGTTTTGCGTATTACATTTTCCATTATCTTACAAGGCACAACCGTAAGTGCTATTGGCCGATAGTTTTTTGGATCAGCAGGATTTCCTTTCTTAAAAATTGGCACAATATTTGCAGTGGTCCAGATGCGTGGTAATTTCCCTGTAGCCATTGACAACGAAAAAATTTTTGCCAATGGAACGTTAATTTGTTCGCAAATTTGTTTGTAAAAATATGCAGAAAATCCTTCAGGACCCACAGCATGACTTGGCTTAATACTTCGTAAAACAAAAAGAACAGAATCTGGAGTAAAAATTACGTTTGTACATTTTCCATTTTCAGTTGTTTGTGCTGCAGTAGCCGCAGGAATGGTGTCATTATCGACAATTCCATTGTTTGAAAAAAAGGAACTTAATACCTCCGCCTTTGCAACAGTATCAGTGACGTATCCATTATTAACCTTTAAAGGAGGAATAGAACGTGAGACACCAGTCTTTTGACGAAAAAAACGGAAAAGGGCACTCAAATTTCCCTCAGTTAGAATTTTTTGTTCACGGGATTCCTGCCAATGTTTTACGTTTGTGGAGTAATCCTTCCGGCATTCATTGTATACCAAGAGATTTTCGGTTGAACGATCAGATTTGTAGCGGTGCCAGAGTTTCACCTTCTTCTGGGCTAACTTTGTTATGTGCCTTGGTGTAAATTTACCCGGTAGCCCCCGATTTCGGCAAGTAGAACTACAAAAATTTACCTCCCCTCTGATAATGTCAATGAACAAGTTCCAAGCCTCGTCAACGCAATTTATGTTTCTAAGGTGGAACTCCCAATCGATCAAAGTCAAACGTGTACGTAGCTTAGCAAAATCCATAAGCTTTTGTTTTTCGTCATCAGCATTAAGTTTAATTTGTCGTTGTATCTTAAACGTCACCATGTTATGGTCACTCAGACCCAATTGCATCACAACCTCTACATCGTAAGCTATACGGGTATCATCCGTCAAGAGTAGATCTAAAATATTTTTTCCTCGGGTGGGCTCAGCTACTAACTGCATCAAACCACAGCCTGCAATATGATTCAAAAACTTCCTATGAACACGGTTAGTTGCTGTTGCTGTGAGCCAGTCAACAGTAGAAAGGTTAAAATCTCCCACGATCACATTTGAACAATTTGTCATGATGGCCGAGTTTATGAAAGCACCCATGCCATCAACCAAATTTTCATTAAAACCGTCAGGAATGTAACCGATAATAAAGTTAAGTTTGGAACTAATTAATTCAACTGACAAAGCCTCGACCTCCTCTGAAGACATGCGAATTACCAGGTCCAGCCCCCTGCAAAAAACCACTGAAATACCACCTGCTCTGGAACCCCTGTCTTTTCGAATAATATCATAAGCGTTGCTCCCCGTAATCATTGAATCATCTATGGCTGTAGTCAACCACGTTTCAACTATAAACAAGATATCATAATGGTTTGATGCTAGTAGTAGGTGAAAATCACCCATATTTGCGATTAGGCTACGGGCATTTATCAAGATGCAACTCAAGTTTTTGATGTTGTTTCTACCAAGAGTTCCTTGAGACTTTTGATGGGGTGAGGTGTATTTCCTAGAAATTGTCCCAATTACTGATTTCAGTTTTCCTGCTGCGTCAAGACTGTAAAAATCTCACTTTGAAGCACTTGTTTGCCTTTTGCAGTTAAATGCAGTCCATCCCTTGCCATTAGACCCCAATCAGACATCAATGGTCTGTCGATACAGACAAAATTGTAGTTTTTGTTTACACAAAATGATCTTAACAGTTCATTTGTCTTCATTACTTCTTGATCTTCTTTTATTTCGTTTCTATGCAATCGTGGGAACAACCCAATGAAAGTTAATTTAGCCATTGGTTTTAATGCCTTAACATTCTCAGCTAACAAGGACAGGTCTCTCACAATGTCGTTTGGAGAATCAATCCCTATATTGTTCGATCCTGCACAGATTATGATTGATGGTGCTGGTCCAGATTCTTTTATGAGCTCTGGAATTTGTCCAATTACTTGCTGCACTTTTGCTCCCGGTAATGTCCAAGTTTTAGATTCTGGGTGGGGGCTACCTTTACCCGCTCTCACATGGGAGTCTCCCACAATAATAGTTTAATCATTCCAAAATGGTTTCGTTGCAGGAAGACACGTTTGGTTGACTGGATTGTATAGATTTAGCCTCGCAATTTGATTTTCACTACTTTGCAATCTCAAAGCCGAAGATTTTTCTTGCAACGAAGTTTCAGCAACATTTAAGGTGGTTTTTTGTTTTTGCTTTTTAGGTCTTCTGCCTCGATTTGTCGTCACAGTCGGTGGAAGAACAAAGTCAGGGTTATCATAAAAACTTGGCCCTGCATGAGACGAATCTTTTTTGTCAGTCTGTTTTTCTGAAAACGTATTTTTAAAAACAGGTTGGTTTGTTGCCCCTGCACCGCATTTCTGCCTGTCCGTAATGTCCACATGGGATGATAAAAGTTCCAGGCTGCCATGCTCACTTAGGGACAGGATTGACTTAACTTCAATTTTATCTTTTTGGTCTATATGCTGTAATCTGGAATTTTGACAATCACATGGTGGTGTATCTCTTGCAGCAATAGGTGGAGTCTGATTTGCAGCAATTTTGTTGTAGAATTCTTCAATCTTGAGTTCCATCATCGTTTCGATTCTTAATTGATAATCTGACAAAGAGGCTTATAAAGTTATCTGCTAATGTCGCCATATTCTGACTTATTTCTAACAAATGGTTGTTTGTCACAGCAGCAATTTTTGAGTCATTCTGCTCCAACAGTGTTGGAATGCAGTGTACAGTGGAAAGTTCGTTTAGGCTTCTCTGCAAACTTGTTAGCTTTTGATTTATTTCAAGGAGGTCCAAATCCTTCTCTAGATGGGAATTTTCAAGTGAAGTTTTGAGTCGAGAGACAGAGTTAATGATGCTGTCATCAAGGTTTCTAGCTTCCAGGTTGTAGTCACTTGTGGGACAACTAAGTGTATCCGAACATAGAGACGGGGATGCATTCACATCATAGTAAATTGTGGTTCGTCGATTTAAAAAGTTCATCTTATTATTTTGGGGCTGATCAGTAAGATTACCTAAATCACTTTGCGGCAAGCATATTGTATGTTGTGGTGAATCCATCGCTGGTGTTGCCTCAGTCGTGTTTAAAATGCCTTTTTCTACACTTAGTTAAAAAAAAAAAACTTTAAAAATATTTTTTCAAATTTAAAAACAATGCCAATGTAGGGTCGTCAATCATCATCCAACTAACAGTAAAAAAATGTGTCTTCAATGTACAGTTAAAAAAAAAAAAAAAAAATTTACGTGGGCAAGGCTTGAACTCGCACTCCAGATTTGTATTGGGTAATATGATTTGCACGCAAGATGGCTGCCTCCATAAAACACATCCAGACGCCAATTTGAAGCACCAATAATTAAACATCAAAGTCCTTCCCAGCAGCCAAACCACTCTCCAAATAATCCATAGTACTTCATGTATTAGCAACACTCACCCATTTGTTCCTAGTGGGTCACAAAACTCCAAAATGAAGCATAGTTGCAGGAGCTCAATACACGCGACCGTCTCAAAACCGTCTGTTGACCGCCTCTCTTCTGAATTTATCTGGGAAAGCTTTAATGTTCTCAACACACCTGCTAAATCGTAAATAAGTTGTTTTTATTCCTAACCTAATATAGTACTTATGTCTAGGTATTTTCAAAGTAGATTTCAAAGCAAGCTTAGGAAACCATTAGTAAATTTGAGTACTTCTTCAAGCACATAATTAAATAGCAATATAAACATCATGGCCATATTTCCATCTTTGTCCTGAAAGCTTATTAAACAAATTATTAAGCAAAGATTAACTGCAGCTTCTCTTCTGAACTTATCTGGGAGAGCTTTAATGTTCTCAACACACCTGCTAAGAAAGTTGTTTTTATTCTTAACCTAATATAGTACTTATGTCTAGGTATTTTCAAAGTAGATTTCAAAGCAAGCTTAGGAAACCATTAGTAAATTTGAGTACTTCTTCAAGCACATAATTCAATAGCAATATGGACATGGTTTGACGTCATAGCTATATTTCCATTTGTGTCCTTAATGCTTGTTAAAAGATTATTAACCCCTTCCACTCCAGGCCCTATTTGGAGATCACTGCTCAAATACCAAGCTTTTTTTGCAGTGTCGGGAAGCTCACATGGACTGCATTGCTTATAGGGGCAGCTATTTTTGGTACTCTTTAATGTAGACTTAGTTAGTTCCAATTGATATAAAACGCCATCGCCACCGGCCATGTCACGTCACGACCACGCCAGTCAAACAAACAACAATGGGGCGCGCCATTTTGTGTGCATGTGCAGCTAAAAATATCGTGAATTGCGCATCTTACAACGCCATCTAGTGAGCAAAGTTGTTACTAAATCTATGCTAGCAGTACCAGGCCTTCAACAAACAGTTTGCATACATTACCAGAGTGTTCATTTCTCGCTAGAGAGACTTATAACCATGACGTACGCATTGTACGTCATGGTACTGAAGAATGCTATGCCATGACGCACGCATTGTACGTCATGGAGTTGAAGGGGTTAAAGAAAAATTAACTGCTGCTTCTCTTTACCTGACAAAAACTTATTTAGGCGAGCTTTAATGTCTTCAAAACACCCGCTAAATCTTATCTACCCCAAAAGAAAACTTGTTATGGATTCCGGCCAAGCTTTCCGACCATGTGAAGTCGTGATATCAAACGCCAAGCTCTTTCGCCAAGCTAATCCCATCGACTAAGATTTCAAACGTAAAGGAAATAATTGAAAATTGCGAAGTAAGGTTTATGATTTGGTAGTCATTATCAGCCAAACTACCACAGCTGTAAAGACACAACGTGTCTAGTGGTCGTCATGCTAATGGCTGTAATGGTTATTCTGTTGTTATTGGATTGCTTTAGATTTGCATGGGAGTATGTGGCTGTGGGCCGAGGCTCCCAAATAAATACATTCATTCACCCCAAAATAGTTTTCTCCCCAATTTTTTTTGGGGGGGGGGTTTTTTGGCTTTTGTTACATCTTGAGGACAGCATTCACCATTTTTAAAATACGATTAGTGTCGTATACGGCGATAGCAGCGATATGATTGAAGTCCTCTCTCCAGCAAAACTAAAACTATAATTTTTCAGTTTCTATTCAATATATTTCGACCAAACTTTGCTAGATAGTAGATAGCAACTTTTCCCAACTTTTTACCAACTTTATGCAATTCCGTGCAAGAGTGAAAGTAGGACACCACACGTAAATGTGAAAACTCTTCACTTCTTGTTGTCGTTGTTCTTGTTCTTGTGTTTCAGAAAAAAAATACTGGATCTACCTAAAATTTGAAACGTGATCTAAGCCAGAAATTTTCCTGGGTTTCATCCTTAGAGAGACCACTTTTTCAATTGGCGGAGCCATTCCGGTGTTACGGGGCCCTGAACGATCATTTTGATTGTTTTACATTGTTTTAACCATTGTAATTAGGGAACAATGCCACCCAACTCCAAACTCAAGATCCATTCTTCGTACACGTGTTATGTCTTTGCTAAAAAGTAGATTGTTGAAGGGTGAAATGAAAGAGCTTGGCGAAAGAGCTTGGCGTTTGATATCACGACTTCACATGGGCGAAAAGCTAGGCGGGAATCCTTAACAAGTTTTATTTTGGAGTAGATATAAGATTTTTTGGTCCAAATTCATGAAATTCATTTGTTAAAAGCAATTTTGAGATGGAAACACCAATCTAGGAAATCATTAGGGCGAAATGGCTGAGGATGTTGATGTGCTCCTTCATGAACTGAGGAAATTGATAATAATCACGCATAGTGAAATCAATTTTGGTGTTGTATCTGATGAGACCTTTGCACAAGTTATGTGGGTCGCACAGAAGCGGGGTATGAGTGAAAAGTGAGTGAGGGAGTTTAGGGTTGACACGATGATGAAGAATAGGGCTCTTGGGGAAGAACAAAATGGCGGCATGAATGAGTCTACAGCAGTAGCAGACGTAGTAACAGGTACTCAGGGTGAACCCGGTGGTCAAGAGGCCACAGTACAAATAGGAAACAAACTTTTCAGTGCAGCAGCGGCAGGAAATGTGGAGACAAGGACGATCTGGGGAGAAAGTGAAAGTGGTGATAGAGGTGTTGTGGGCTCAGGTGTGGATCGGGGACAACAGAAGTACTCAAGGAATCTCCAAGCCCTGAAGAGACTATATGCTAACCAATGTAGTCATGCCATGGTCAGTGGTGCTGATATGTAAACCAGCAGGCAGGCCATACCCAGTCACTCAGGTCTACTTGGTTGTAGAGGATGTTGTAGGTGTGCGGGAACTGGTGGCGGTTGGCACGCCAAGGGTGAGCCATGCTTTCGAGATAGAATTGCGTACACAAGCAGCCAAGCAGAAGTTGTTGGAGGCCCCGTAGAAGTGCACGATCTTCATGAACAGCTAGTTCAAGCGTGGCTCCTCTGGCTGCCACGAGGCATCTCAGCGCAGGAAGTTGCAACGGGTCTGGTGCGCATAGCAGTATTAGAGAACCATGCATTTGAGCGGTTGCTACTGCGAGGCACGTGAGACGACATTCAGCATGTCACGTTGCGGCTGTGTAAAGGTTACACGAGTGAAGATGTCCCTGATGTAGTCTCAATTAAAGGTGTTCCTACGCTGGTTTTGGTGTACGATCGAGCACCACAATGCTTGTGTTGTGGAATGCGCGGGCATTATCGTCGTGCATGCGCGGCTCAGAAGTGTGTAACGTGCGGGGTTTGGTGCGACCCATGCCACCTTTGCCCACACTTGATGGTGGCGGCCTGGGCCAAGTGTGTACAGCAAGCAATGCTGCGACAGCAACAATCTGGCATGCAGACATGCACAGTGCAGCTGCCCCAACAGCAACAACAGCAACAGATATAGCAGCAGCAACGTACTCAGCAACTGCCGCGCACTAATGCGCGACCTTGTCTGGGGCTGTCGTTCTTGAGTGCAAGTTCACAGTGCCTTACCGCGGTGACTAGTTTTCAGCAACAAGACAAGCCAGACGCACCTTGCCCGGCAGAAAATTTGTGCCAGCAGAGTAACTCTAAACAGCTGGAGCAAGAAAATCTGAGCAAGGATAATGATAGGCCGTGGCTTACTCCCCCACCAAAGCGTAAGTGGAAAAGAAAGAAGAGTGGCGAAATGGCGACTCCGGCATCATTGCCAACCTGTGAGTTCTGAGACAAGAATTCCACGACGAGTCAACCTGAAGAAGAGGGTAACTTGAGCGACGCAGATGTAGATTTGGAGGAACTTCTGCCAGCTGAAGGCTCGCAAGCAGTTAGTGACCATGGTTACGCGGCTACTCAATGTGCAGTTGAAGGGCCACTTTCAGACAGGGTTCCATTGTCGCAGGTCCAAGATGAACAAAGTGTTTTAAGTTGTGGGGGAGTGTAGCAAGGGTCCTAATAGCACTCGCGGAGTTTGTATAATTCAAAATTGTGTCGTGGAACGTGCAGGGAGTACAGCACGAGTTGCACGAAGTTGAACTAATGTTACAGCATGCAGAGATAGTTAGTGTTCAAGAGGCTAACAATATGCAGGGATACGATGCTTTAAGCCTGGGAAGCAGACTTTGTGTACTTGGCTGTCAAGGTTGGGGTTTTCATTAAATGGATGGTACCGTACCAGTGCCTTCCAGTAGCTAATCTAGCAGAGGGTGTAGAAGCGGTGGCAGTTAAGGTGTATAAGGCTAGGCAATGGGTCACAATGGTTTTTGTACATGTGACGGGCAACCCAATTGTGGCTGAATGGAATAATTGGTTTAGGCAATTTGCGTCCCCGTTCATTACTGGTTGTGACTTTAATAGTCATCAGTATGACTGGGGATCGCTTCAGATTGACACTCACGATCGACGGTTGGCGAGTGTTATCGCCTGTCGGGACTTGACGATCATGCAAGGTGGCATGCCAACGTTTATCCGATGAGAGCAGGATAGGGTGCAAGAGTCAGTTCTGGATTTTTTTGTGTGTTCGCGCAGCATCTCAGCAAGTTTCTATTGCAGTTCGGAAATACACAATACCTGTGAATTTTAGCATGCTTTCCCAAAGTATGCCTTACCCTAGAGGATGGAAAAGAACACAGGTGGCCCGCTCCGTAACCCTCACTGCGCATGTGCGTGTGTGCAGTGCCTCCATATAGACCATGACTCAGGTCGACTGTCATCCATTTTCCTCTAGCATGTTCTACAAGCACACGCTCTTGTACTTTCCCAACGTTTCTCTGGAACGGTCCTTCGGACTTCACGATCCCATTTTTCGCACGTAATCCTTCTTTTCACTTCCATTTCAGTTGATTGAAACTTATTTCCATCCCGTTCCTCATCACTACTTGAGTCCTGGTTTCCGATCGATCCTGTAAAACGGTGATTGACTCGTCAACGAAGATGGCCGCTCCTTCTTAATCCGTCACCTGTCCATTTTTTGTCCATTTTTTGTCGGCTTCTGGTGCAATCAAACCCACGGCCTCGAACTACGACTGGTGCACGAAGCGGTTTGAATAATGTCTCACTTCTCGTCACCGACCTTCCATTCCGAATGAACGACAACCGAACCAATCTCTGTTTCCTTCAATCCATCATTTCGCATTTTTGGATTGCCTGCTGTCATTTAAACAGATTACATCATGACCCGATCAACAAAAACTTCGAGTCAGCCCGTCACGCTACTTTTCTGCCTCACCATCAACACACTTCCCCAAGAAAGAAACAATGCACGATGGAAGGAGAATGGAAAGGATAATGAAAACCAAGCTATCTCATCATTTCCCTCCAGCTTCGACGAGACGTCTCTCCCCATTCCAGTCCAAGATCCCCAATCCATCTTTTCTCCAATCCATCATTTTACATTTCTCGGATTGCCTCCGTAATTCAAGCGGATTGCACCATGGCCCGATCCACAGGGACGCCGACCGGAAGTGCTTCTTCCAAGATGGCCGCTCCGTCGCCTCACAGTCCATCGCCTACTGATCTTGAATATTGTTGCCAATCCGTCACGAAAACATTCAGCAATCCAACAAAAAAAAAAAACCAAGAAAACGAAACATTCCTATCGATCGTCTTGACCACTCAGCTCATTCCATTACTTCGACCACTAATCTCGATTCGGCATCAACCTACAACAACTTATCTTACAACGCCGCCTCGTATCACTTATCGCACAGCTGCTCTACCAACATGATTGGATCACGTTCACGTCTGCTGCCTGCCCAACGTTCCGCACGATCCTTCAAAAAGATGACCATGCAATCCAGAACGTTCTCATCGTTCGTCTTCTTCGAAATAATACCAATCCTTATCCGAACTTCCATGCAACAGATCGAACGATCCGTAAATTGATGGCAAAGCCCACCATTACCATCCCAACTGCAGACACCGTGGCACCTGAAACAGACCTGTCCGAAGCAAACTTTTCATCATCACGAATGGGATCATTTTCCCTAGTCCATCTTGAACTAAAAAAAGGGGGGAAACATCACGAAAAGACCCACAATCCGTTTCCCTCCATCGTTTCTCTCCACGGACCTCAACCGGCGTAAGCCCCAACGGCTGTCCAACACCGACTGGATGGCATTGCACCAGTTTACAACTAACAACACTTTGGTACAATCCATCAAACAAGCTCATTGCGTCTCATTGCAGTTTCAACTCCACAATTCAACCACTGACCTTGATTCGGCATCGACAACAGTCAACTCAACTCTCAACGATCACTCTCGTCATTCTGCAGTTACGGGAACGACCAATTTTCATGGCTGACATATCAACAGAGAGAACCATCCGTGGATTCTCACACAGATTAATCTGAAACAAACTTCATTACGAGCCGGATCTCAATCCCACAACCATTTTGAACCCCCC
>JAHWFP010071876.1:0-12369 GCA_023313725.1 Lithobius niger | reverse complement strand
TACACGTAGACTGACGTAGTACCTGGACGTGTGTTACTAATACCGTAAAAGTTTGTGTACAATAAACGTTTTTTTGTTTTTTGTGTGCATGTGGCATATTCTGTCATAGTACACGAATGCCAACAAGGGAAGAGAGACGATGCCGAATGAGCGAGCGACTCGGTTAGTCACTTATAAAAAAAACTATTCGGTAGGGAAAATAGAGGAAAATCACCCACATAATCACCCATTGTCATAATCTGAACTAATTCACCGAGTACAACTCTAAACTCCAGTCATAGCAAATTTCGGGAAAACATTTTGAACAGATGTTTGAAACTTAGTGAAAATGAGATAATTACGTTTTAGTATAGATGGCTTTACATAATCTTCTCCAGTAAGTTTTTTCTATAGTACTCCTGTTATTATTATTGTTATTATTATTCTTGTAACTAGAGTTGAAATTATTAAAAAGAAATGAATGTTTATGAATGTTATAAACAGATGTCATGCGTAGACCATATTTATGCAAAGACGAGTAATCAAATGGTGCAAGGATTCACCATCGAAGAAAAGATTGCAAGACTGTCATTTTTACAGATCACTGTTTTACAGGATGTTGAACAGGATGTTTTACAGGATGTTGGGTACTTAACATAAAAAAAACCTTTCAAGATTGATCATGCTAAAAAAACAAAAGACCAATATAAAGATAATACCATACATCAAATTAAATATAATGATATGGAAATAATAAAGGAACTTAACAAAGTGGATTGGAATACACAAAATCAATGTGTTGATATTGATGAAATGTATAAAGAAACGGATAAAATCATAAGAAATATCTATGCTAAAAATACTAAACCTACTACACAGACTAAAATTAAAACAAAATATAAAAAAGAGAAAGGAGTGGATAACAACTGATACAATTAAATTAAAAAATAAATAAAAAAATAAAATGTGGACTGAAATTAAAACACGACATGCAATTGACGAAAAACTGAAAAGCCAATACAACCTAATTTAAAAAATACAGAAAAAAATTATGGAGGAAAAGCAAACCTTTTACAAAAACATGACAGGAAAACCACAAGCAGGAAACAAAACAATGTGGGAAGTAGTAAATAAATTAACATGAAAAAATTAACATACTATAAGTATTAATCAGACTACAAAAAAGAATTTTCTGAATTTAGTCTAAGTAGATTTAATAAAAATTTCAGACAGTAAATACCAAACTAAAATCTACCTATAAGGAAAAAACAAACAATTTTACTTAAGGAGTTTTCTACGACAAGGATTTCCAAAGAAACAAAGTAAGCAAAAGTACAAGTAAAACTATGTATATTATGGAACCAACAATAAAAGAAATCGAATTAATCATAGAAAATATAAATAACACGCCAACCGCAATTTTTATAATTATAAATAAGATGATACAGGAAGAAAAATGGCCAGCATTATTAAAAATTCAAGTTTTACGTCCGGTGTATAAAAAGAGTGCTAAAAGAGACATTAACAATTATAGACCAATTTCGTTACTATCTGTAATAAACAAAATTATAGTGAGATTTTTTGCCAATTTTTTGCAAAATTAATGATTTCATAGAAAAATGCAACTATTTAACCGATATTCAATATGGTTATAAAAAAAGGGAACAACTGACTTGCTGGTAGAAATCAATGAACAAATTACAGATGCATTAGACAAAGGAAAATTGGTGGGCTCAATTTGTATAGACTTACAAAAAGCATTTGATTCTTTTGATAATAGAAGGTTAATTGAGAAGTGTAATGATATAGGAATTAGAGGAAAAATGAATAATATTATACAAAGTTACTTAAAAGAAAGAAAAGCAATTGTGAAGATAGAAAACGAATACAGTAATGAATTGTATGTACAGTATGGAGTTCCACAAGGATCTGTGCTGGGTCCCCTCTTGTTCCTAATTTACACAAATGATATAAGTACTATTTTAGAAAGAATATTATTTACTTGCAGATGACATGATTGTAATATCTATACACTGCACAAGAGAAGAATTGTTTCCAAATTTACAATATGATTTTGATGTATTAAACTGCTGGTTAATTAAAAGCAAAATGTACAGAAGCGAAGAAAAGACGCTATATTTAGAAATCTCAGTACCAAAAATGACAGCGAATGATGATCTAAAAATTATTTTACATGGAGAAAACTGTGAATTAATGTCAATAGGAAAACAAAAGCTAAACTGTAAGAATACCTGCAAATTTCTAAAATCTGAAACACATACAAAATACTTGGGTTTAACAATTGATAATCACTTGGAATTTTAAAAAGCACGTAAAAATACTCATGAATAAATTACGATACTTATTGACAAAAATGTAAAACTTAAGAAATGTTCTAGATAAAAAAAATACCATACAACGCTTGGGTAGAAAGGTATTTAAGACATGGAATTGAAGTGTATGGCTTTGCCAATGATTACATCATACAAAGACTTCAAAAACATCAAAATCAAATTATGAAACTTCGGTTTGGAAATATTAAACTTAGTACTTTGGTAACTTATCGGTATAATAAAATTCTAACTGTAAATAAATTAAGAGATCAACTTATTATTACAAAAAATTACTATAGCAATAAATATAAAAATTGGAACACTGAAAAAATAAATAGATTAAGAAACTAAACAAATCGCTATGAAATACCAATATGGTTTGATAAGTATGGAATACGAAATAAAAGTTTTTACATACCAAAGATTTTTAATCGATTACCGAAACAATTGATTGACTACGATGGCATCACAAAACCTACACCAGAATTAACGATTATTTCATGTAAATAAAATACAAAATGAGATAGCAACACTACATTATAGGGTGTAATATATTCAACTTAAACATTATCTCTTTCACTATAAACTATGTACAGCTTACAGCTTCTTTTATATGTACCATAGTTGATAAACTAAATTAATCATATTAATCATCACCTCGCGGACAGTTCATACATTTCGGAGTCACCTCAGCTCGTTTAATCTAGAGATTTTTATGCGTCGGTCTTATCCTCCGAGTTAAACATGTAATCTTGCAGATGATTCCGCTTTTCGTAAGTCTGCTCTAGTCCCATGAAACCTTGGCTGCCTGTTAGTGACGCTTGGTCCTTGCCTGATCCGTTGCCATTGCAACAAAGTGTTTTTATTTATTTATTTATTCATTTTTAGCTGGTGACAATTCCCATTTTGGGGAAGCTTTTGTTTTTAGTACTATCATAGCCATACTTTGTATTATACAACGTTGCTTTTTAACGGTCTCATTTGTTTATCTGGATTTTATTTATTTTTTACTTGGGCCGATCCTGCACCTCCCATGTCCAACACGTTTGGCGATGCCATCGGGGGCCATAGAGTCCCTGGCAGGTCTAACCTTGGTGGTAAGGCATTCGTGTTCCAATACCTAATCCCTTCACCTTCCCTTGGCCAATCTGTATCATTATTTATGATTGTCTTCTGTTTTTTAATTTATTCTGGCTGTTAGCGATCTTAGGGTTTTTGCCAGACCTGTCGCTATCGTGACAAATTGTTATTATTATAATATAACATTGTGAAATTGTAAATTTGCTTATTGTCATATATTTTGTGTATGTATTAATGGTGTTTTGCAGCTCACACAAGTTTAACGCAAACTTCAAGCAATGTTTTGGCAAATAAAGATTGTTATTATTATTATTATTATTATTATAAAATACATTAGCTGAACTCGGGTATGATAAAAAAATTGATTTACCAACAAGAGAAGAAAGTGTATTTAAAAATGGAAAATATATGATACAAAAATCGTGTATCGATCATATTTATGTAAAACATAGATTAGGTGATGCTAAAGGAGGGACACTTACTGAAAAAAATTCTGATCATAACTTTACAATGTGTTGGATGTGGAACAAAGATAAAAGTAATACTAAATTTAAAGCAAAAACTGTAGAAAATGAAAAGTATGTTAAACTACATCATCATAAGATTATAAAAGAAATGAATGAAATAAACTGACTGTTTAACTGACAAGACTTGTCCGAACGCGATTCATAATGAAATCATTAATAAAGTAAACAGTATTTATCAGGATAATGTAATAAAAGCAACTTGTGATAACAAAAAAATCTATAAAAAATCAGAAGAAAAAAGAAAGGAGTGGATAACAGATGAGTTAGTTAAACAAATACACAATAAAAATAAACTATGGAATAAAATCAGGAAAACTGAAGAAATTTGCGAAGAAATAATTACAACTTATAAAACGTTAAAAAGGGAAATAAATAAAAAAATTAAAGAATGCAAAAAAAAAATTATTATGCATTAAAATTGAGTAATTTGCAATAAAATAAAAAAAAACTATATGGGATGTTGTTGATGAAGTCACAGGTAAAATCAAAAAAGGAAATATTGATGTAGACATAAGAAACACATTTAAAACAGAAACTGCTATAGAAACAGCTAACGATTTTAATGATATTTTTCTAAGTCAGGTACCAATCTTAAAAGAAAGTGTGAAGAAAAAACACACGGACTACAAAAAAAGGGAAATACCATAGAGAACTAAATATGACACCAAAACCAAAAGATACTTTAATAAAAAAAAGACAATGTATTTAGTTTTTGCAGAGGAAAATGAAATAAAAACAATAATTAATGAATTGGGAAAAAAAAAGCAACAGGAATTGATAAAATTCAAACTGATCACATAAAGCAATCAAAAGTAAATACAGCACAAACAATTAAAATTTTTATTAATGCAATGAATGAAAATGAAATCTGGGCAGATATGCTGAAAATACAAATAATCAGACCAATATATAAAAAAAGGTTTAAAACAGATAAAAATAACTATAGACCAATAGCCTTGCTTTCAATTATTCACAAAATAATAGAAAAAATTGTTGCAAACAAAATCAGACTGTTTTTAGAAAAAATGAAGCTATTATCTAAAAATCAATACGGATAATATACACAAAATAAAGGAACAACAGATCTATTGGTTAAAATCAATGAAATTATTACGAAGGCGTTAAATGAAGGGAAATATGTAGGAGTCATACTAGTGAATTTACAGAAAGCATTCGATACTTTCGACCAAAACATATTATTAAAAAAATGTGAACAATTAGGATAAAGAGGAAAAGTACATAACATTAAAAAAAGTTATCTGAAAAATAGACAAACGACTGTACAATTAAATGAAAAAAATAGCAAACTAAACAAAATCGATTTTGATGTACCACAGGGATCAGTGTTTGGACCCTTGTTATACTTAATTTATACAAATTTTATTTCAAACAACTTAGAAAAAAAGCAAACTTATTTATTTGCCAATGACACAATTCTAATCTCAATAAACAATAACTATTCAGAAATGATGAACAATTTACAGGATGATTTTAATCAATTAAATGACTGGTTCATAACAAATGAATTATTCATTAGCAAAGAAAAACAGTCCAAATAGACATAAATGTGCCAAAGATGAATAATTCAAATAAATGTGTATTATTAAACATTATGGGAACTGTAAAAACTCAAATAATAATACATTAACTAATGGATGCAATAACAACTGTTCAAAATTAGAAAAGAAAAAATATGCATAATATCTAGGGGTCAACATAGAAACAAACTGGAATTTTAAACCTCATATCTTACGCGTTATAACAAAATTTATACAAATTTACCCAAATTATATCAATTAAGAAGTATTTTAAGCACACAAAGAAAAATTGTGTATGATGCGTGGGTTCACAGTGGATTATCTAATAGAAAGAGTACAAAAATTGCAAAATAAAATAGTCAAAATATTATTTGGAAATGAAATAAAAAAAGTCTACTAGTGATATATATAAAGAAAACATAATTTAAAATTAATAGAATTGAGAAACTACACAGTAATTACAAACAAGATTACACGCATAACTCCAGATATTCACGAAAAGATAAGCCAATTTTTATAACACCAAGAATAAATAACGAATAGGGTAAAAGAAACAAACAGTGGTACATACCACACATTTTCAATAAATTAGATAGAAATTTGATGAACTATCAGAGTATAAAAGAACTAAAAAAAAAAACATTGATTGAAAGCTTAATAATGAAATAATGCAAAAAAGATTCTATTATTATTATACTGTTTAGTCATTTTTTCCCCCCATTGTTTTGTATTTGGGTATTTCAGATAAATAATATATATATATAAAAGTCAATAAGATTGTTTTAGTTTAATATATAGTGATGTTTAATGGAAATATTTGTAAACCAATGGTGAAGTGTTGAATATGTATGTATGTTAGTTTGAAAAAGAGAGGAATTGAAACTCATACAAGCTATCAATGATAGTTTCGAGTATTACGATGTGTCACTGTATTGTAACTGTAATAAAGATTATTATTATTATTATTATTATTATTATTATTATTATTATTATTATTATTATTATTATTATTGGAAATGTGGGATGCTGTCACAAAATTACAGGAAGAACAAAAGGAAATAATAAAATCACTAGACTTTGTAAGCCAAGGACAAATTGACATGAAAAAACAAAATCAAGAAATGAAGGACAAAATAACAGAACTAGAAAATCGAATAACACAACTGGAAAATAAAGACATAAAAGATAAACAAATTGAAAAAAAAGTGCAAGAGCTGGAGATTACATCGCATGAAAAGGAACAATATGACCGCAACCGTAATTTGGAAATTTGTCAATTAGATTGGTTACCACAGGAAAACCTCAAAGAGGTTGTATATAAAGTGGCACAAAACTTTAATATTGTACCGTACCATCCAGGACAAATAGAAGCAGCACACAGAATCCCTAATAAAAATAAACACAAAAAAAGTGCCATAATTATCCAATTCAAAAGTTGGGAATTTAGAGACATTTGGCTGGAAAATAAAAAAAAAATAGTAACCAACGACGATGTATACAGAAATGGAAATAGAGACAGAGTGTACATAAACGAAAACATGACGCCCTACTACAAGAAACTTTTTTGGCAAACAAAAGAATTTGCTAAAAATAATGGATACAAATATGTGTGGTTTGCAAGAGGAAAACTTCAAATGAGAAAAGATGAAAACACTAGTGAAGTGAAAATAGTGAAAAGAGAAGAAGATCTTGAGCCCACAAATGGAGTCGAAATATAAAAATTGGGTATTTTTATCGCATACAGAGGTAAAAAAGAAAGTTGATGGAGATCCAGGTGAAAATGTACAATTGAAATTGATACATGTCAACATTAGAAGTATAAGGAAAAATTGGGAATTGTTAAAATTAAATTTAAAGGACACAAACACAGACTGGGATGTTATTGTTATAACTGAAATAAATATTAAAAAAATAGAAATTGAACATTAATATTTAGATGGTTTTACAAACTTTAATTGCACGAGGGAACATACAAATTGAGGAGGAGGTTTAATTGTTTACATAAACAACAAATTAATTGTAGATGAACAAAAAATTAAAAAACTAACAATTGAGAATAATGATGGACTGGAAGTAACTGTCCAAAAAAATCTACAAATTTATAAAATAATTGCTATTTATAGAAGACCAGAAACAAACAAATTAAATTTTATAAAAGAATTAAAAAATGTTTTGAAAATAATAACCAAAGAAAAAAACAAAGAAAATATTATTTTGGTGGGAGATTTAAATATTGATATATTAAAATATGAAGAAAATTCAGGGGATAAACACAATCAAGTAAATGTTGACAAATATGAAAACATGATGGCTAGTTTTGGTTTTGAGAAAATAATCGAATCACCAACAAGAGAAGAAGTAATAATTAAACATGGGCAAGTGAATTTCCAAAAATCTTGTATTGACCATATATTTGTTAAATTAAAGAAAAATGACTGTAATGCAAATATGGAGGTACAATAAAAATCAAAATAGCAGATCATTATTTCACAATTTGTTGGATTTCGAAACAAGGAGGAAATAAAAAGTTAGATTTAAACAAACAAAGTTATTCTAAAAAGGAAAATCAAAAAAATAAATATAACCAAAAAATAATAATACAAAATCTACAGCAATATAAACTGGGATGAATTAAATTATATAGATTGTCCAAATAAAATGTATGATACAATACAAAAGGTAATAAATAATTTTTATAAAAAAACAAAACTGACGAACGAAATAAGAAAGAAAAGAAAAATAATAAAAATAAAAAAAGGAAGGATTGGATTACTCAAAAATAAATAAAAAAAATCAAATGTGGAAATCTTTACAAAACTTAAAAGAAAAGAGCGAAATTGATACTATAAAAAATACAGAGATTTGAAAATAGAGGTTGAGAAAAAAATAGCAGTATGCAAACAAAATTTTTATAAAAAGAAATTAAATGAAGCAGAAAAAGATAACAAAACATTATGGACAACAATACAGGAAATAAATGGAAAATTTAAGGGAAAAGAAAATATTGATGCAACATTACTGAAAACTTTTGAAGGAACAGAACCAAATAAACTTGAGAAATGAATTTATTGAGAATTTTGAAAATCAAGTACCAAAACTGAAAAATAAATTTCAACAAAAAATAGATATCTACAAACAGACTGAGCATTACAATAAGGTATACAAGAAACAAAGTAACAAAGGAAAAGCTCAGAAAATTTATAAAAACTCAATGTTTATACAGGAACCAAGAATAACAGAAATAATACAAATTATTACTGAATTAAAAAATACAAACGCCACAGGAATTGATGGATTTACTACCGCTAACTTCAAAGAATCTAAAGAAAACACAGCAATATTTATTTGTAAATTAATAAATGGCATGATTGAGAAAGAAATATGGCCAGACCAATTGAAGATACAGGTATTAAGACCAATATACAAAAAAGGGGAAAAAAACTAACAAAGATAACTATAGGCCTATATCACTGCTATCAATAATTGATAAAATAATAGAAAAATATTTTTCGAATATAATCGGAGACTTTTTGAGGAAATTTTAATTATTAAACAGTATACAGTACGGATATACAAAGGGTAAAGGAACGACAGATCTACTTATACAAGTAAATGATATAATTACAAAAGCATTAAATGAAAAAAAATATGTAGGTACCATATTAATTGATTTACAAAAAGCATTTGACACTTTTAATCACGAAAAATTAATTAGGAAATGTGAACAAATAGGCTTGACAGGAAAAATTTTAAATATAATAAAAAGTTATTTAACAAACAGAAAAGCAACATTAAAAATAAATAATGAATATAGTGATTATAAAGACATTAAATTTGGAGTACCACAAGGATCGGTGTTAGGGCCTCTATTGTTTTTAATATATGTGAATGATATAGAAGATTATGTAAACAATACACTAATATATATGTTTGCTGATGATACTGTAATGATTTCTATAAATTATAAGTATGATGACATGATACAAAACTTACAAACGGATTATGATATGATAAATGGATGGTTAATGGACAATGAACTATATATAAGTGAAGAAAAAACAATTAAATTAGAAATAATAGTACCAAAAATGAAAAATGAACATGACAAAAATGTTGTACATCATACAGAAAAGTGTATGAGTGAAAAGGAAAGTAACAAACAACCTTGTATAAATACTTGTAATAAAATAGAATCAAAGAAATCGGCGAAATTTTTGGGAATGGAAATAGAAACAAACTGGGACTTTAAAGAACACATAACACACTTGATAATTAAACTAAGACAAATGTTGCCAGTGTTATATAAAGTAAAATATATATTAAACAATAAAAATAAAAAAAATATTATATGATGCGCGGGTAGAAAGTATTTTAAGATATGGCATAGAAATTTATGGCTTTGCAGCAAACTATATATTATTAAGACTACAAAGAGTTCAGAATAAATTAGTAAAAGTATTATTTGGAAATGGAAATGAAACAACACACGAGATCTATTATAAAAATAAAATTCTAAAGATAGAAGACCTTCGAGATTATGTAATCATTGTCAAAAATTATTATAGTAACACTTATAAACAAGCAACTGAGTCAAAAAGTGAACGACTGAAAAAAACAACAAATAAATTTAAAATACCAGATTGGAATAACTTCTATGGAACAAAAAATAGAAACTACTACATACCACATATATTCAATAACATATACAGGTTGAATAAAAAATATTCTTAATTACCAAAGTATAACAAAGTTAAAAATAGCCCTAAAACAATCAATAGTAGAAATATATGAATCTAATATTAAATAATTAAAACTAATCTACTGACAATGTTGTATATGTAAATATCGTGCCTAGAAAATTTTTGAAAAATACTAATTGAAATAAGAATTAACACAATTAATTAAACATGTAAGAGATTTTTTCTTTTTATTATTATTAATGTGCATTTATTGATGTATTTCATCGACAAATACTTTTAAATGTAAATTTAGTGTATATATTTTGTGTTATTTATTGTGTTAAATTGTAAGTGTTGTGTTTTGCTGCTCACATAAGTTCCTTGGAACTTCGAGCACGTTCAAGCAATAAAAAAAAAATATTATTATTATTATTATTACCCTTTGTCAAGTGAATGACGTGTTTATGTGAAGACATAATTTTAATACAAAAAAATCTTTCTACCTAATAACGTTTTCAGATTGTTTGGCATCGTTGCTTTATGATTTCTGGGAAGATGAGCCACCGCCCTCTCCCTTCCCCTCTGCCACCCGACCAGCACATAAACCCTTGACTTCATAGACCCAGAAATATCCCTGTATCGCGCAGGTCACACGCTACGATTTTGTTAAACGATCCTAAATAGTCTACAGGTCTAAGATCAATACATTTTTCCTAAAATCTAGTTTTGGTTACACTATACTTTTTTTTGCCAGAACAAGTCATTATTACAAGAATGGGTTATTTTGGGTATTTTGAGATATCGTCAATGGAAATTTACAGAAGGACATCAACAAGAGTTTCACATTATTTCAAAATGATTCCCCAAAAGTAGAACCAAGAATATCAGCATTCTTAGTGGTGGGGGAGGGGTAGCAAAGTACCCTCTATTGGGGTGCCATCCAACATTTACACATTTAAATTACTGACTCTTAATAATAATTTCAGGAATATATATTAAACACTGTGCCTGGGTTAGGCCTATGTCTCAAAACTGGAACCAAACTCTGTAAAAACTATGCGCTTAATTTCGTTGTCTGTTGACCAGGCATCCTTTGTGTAGCCATGCTTCCTTCATACATTATGCATCCTTGACCATGCATCTGTTATTGCCGATGACAGCATAGGAAAGGTCATCACTCGACTTTGGCTCGTGCTCTTAACTGATTGCCAAATTGCTACGAAATGTGGTATGCACTTAATCTGTATGCATTCTGGTGCTGTTGAAGTTTTCAGCTTTCATGGGAACACAGAACATACCGACATGGTAATTATCAACACAACTGCATCGCTTCTCGGTCTTTTGGCCAAGGTACAAGACGAATTCTCATATATTATGTATACAGATTAGACGCTCGTTGCATCATAGCATGGAAGCAACAGTCGGTAAGAGTGCTGAAAGGCCACTCTACTCATAGCATTGATTGTGTTAGCGGCATCCACATAAACGAGTTATTCTCATTATTAGTACTAAACAAGCTTTATTTTGCGGTAACTGACTAACATTGAATTCTTCACACGATTTATTGCTACTATACGCGAAAAGATAGTTTAATATACTTTTAAAGAGAAAAGAAAATGCCATAGTGCAGTATACAGTATAACACGCCTGTTTAAAATGCATGAGACGATGGAGTCCTTGTGTGTTAGTGTTTAAGTAGTGTCTAAGTTAGATTGTAGTGTGAACATATGGCTTGAAGACCCTTTCGGCTTAATAAAACTCAAACTCAATCTAGAATCTTTGTTTAGACGTTTAGTGGCGTAAGAGTTACGTATCCATCAAGCCATTGTTGTTAAACTTTAAGTATATTTAATGGCAATGTAAAGTTTAAAGCCCGGGCATCACACATTATGAGTATTGAGTACCTTCCACAGTTTAATATAGCTGCTAATGCCATGTTTTTCACAGTGCGCTTGCACAGTGACTCAATGAAGGATCGGAAACTAAGTGGATAAAGGTAGAAGACTTTGTAACCAAGACTTTGCAACCATGAGCAAACTTGTTGGTTATGCTCGGTTAAGGAGATTTGAAAACTTGCGTCGCATATACTGATTCCTCGGAACACGTCGTATATTAGTTTTTGTTCACCAGACCCCTCCTCACCTTGTCGAAAAAGCTACTATTAACATACCTTCTAGACACAATCCCCATGCTAGGTAAAAAAAATTACACCATATCGTAAGACACTAAAGTG
>JAHWFP010071853.1:0-16904 GCA_023313725.1 Lithobius niger | reverse complement strand
CGTTGCTCTACAATAACCATCACCTTGGATATTACCAGCCGCCAAGATAAAAGTTACACAGCAATCCCTGCGCCACTTTACGCCCTTTGCCTGCAAAGTACGTGCAGTAGCACCCGAGATAATACTTGAACTGGCACCCGTGTCAATCAGTGCTAAAAAAGGTTCTCCTGCCACTTTAATGTTAATTAAAGGGACAGTCCCTGATCTAGTCTCTTCTTCAACACCCTTGAAAAGTCTCACGTTAGGTGCAAAAACACGTTTTAGCGTGCCTTTCCACAATCCAGCTTTTGCCCTCCAATCAGCGCTTTTCCCGGTCGTAACACGGTTTAACCAAGTTAACGACCGCTTTCTGCGTTTTTTGGCTTCTTAGGACAGTTCGTGGATCTGTGACCCTCTTCCTGGCATGTCCAGCAAGTCCCAACAAAAGGTTTTCTCTCCCTCCTTTCCTTTTGTGGTTGTTGCTGTTCATTCTCCTTAGCAACACCAGCTTTCTGTATATTAGCTGCTTTTGGTGCAGCCTTTACAGTGCTTGTGGTGCTTTGCGTCTGATAGCGGCCGGCTCGGTACCCTCTCGGGTCAAGCGAGGCCATCGACACAGGTTCTACCTTGTAAGGGACTGCCGGTGTGGTTCCCGTGCCGGTTGACTGACCTGCACGAAGCACCGCTTCGTTCCTTACTGGTTTGCTTCCCTGCACGGCTTCACTGTATGAAGAGATGCCGCGCCATGCCAAGCGTGGCTCCACAGACAAGGATGGGTCGGGGGGAGGTCTGTAAGTCCGCTGTGCTAACAGGAACTGACTGACTTTGGCCCCTTCCCTCACCAATTCTCGCAGGGAGTCGAACCGACGACCCTGAAGATGTTGCCTGTAGTCCGGGTGCATTTTTTTCAAAATATGGCTTACTTTCTCTGACTGAGATGCTTGTGGCCATAAACGATCAAAATACCCGCACACAGCTTGGGCATAGCTTGAAAAAGGCTCATCTGGTGCTTGAGTCCTTTCTTCAAACTCTCTTTTTAAATCCTCCACATAATTTGGGCTTTCATATTCCAAATTAAAGTCGGCTACAAAGGTGTCCCAGTTCCTGTAAGGACCAAACACCCTATACCATCGTTCCGCCTCTCCTTGCATAGCAAGCGGTACGATAGTACGTAATACGTACTTTTCTGAGAGGCCTAATGCAATGCTGTATTTTGACAGCGCCTCCAGAAATTCAGATGCTGATTTTTCATCCCCAATACCTGTGTACACAGGCATGGCGATTTTGGGGGATTTTATGCTAAGCCCTTCAAACTGACTTTGCAAAAAATCTTGCCTAAAATCATCATCCCTACGTTCCCGGTTTCTATCCCCGGTCACGTAGCTAGGGCCAGTCCGACCTTGCACATTTCTGTGCTCAGTATTCCTGAACCTAGATGGCGACACAGTGCCACCACGCAGGGGTTCATCGTACCTTTGCGTGTTGACTTCCGGTTCATGCATAACCGGCTGTCTCCATTGCACACGGTTACCGCACGTCTGTCTATCCACTCGGTTAGTGTTGGCTCCTGGATAGCGCAGACGAGGATTCCGTGTACTGTCATCAGCCTCAACAGCACGATTTGTTCGTCTGTGAGCAGTGACAAGTGTGGAGTGTACTGGCCTCCGTTCGTTCTTGTCATGCTGTGAAGCACGACCAGGTTGAGCGGTGTCAGTACCTCCATTTCGGTTTTCAGGCCTAAAACAGTTTTGCAGCTGTTCAAAAACCTTTTGCCGAAATTCTTCTGGCATGGGGCAAGCATCTGCCCAATTTCGAAAATCAGTGACAACTGTTTCATGTCCTCTCTGATCATCTACATCTGAACGTGTTAACCTGGGTGGGGATAAGCTTCTGTGCGATATTTCGGACATCGAAATATCCGCGTCCTCACCCCAGGAATCGTTTAGATCTTCACCCAAATTCTGAACTAAGGGTGCATTTCTACACTCTTCAGTTCTCGTCCTTTTTCGTGGGTTTCCTAGACTCGGATTTTCCATTACTAAAGGCCGATGATTTGGTGGTAACGCAGCATTTCTGTTTGCCATTTTACGACTTACAAAATGCTAGTTGTGAAAAAAAAAATTTCCCGACTTTTTTTTTTTTTTCGGTCACGAAGTCTGTTTTTCGATTTTGGGCTTTTTTAATTCCCTAAATCTACTTAAACTTTAATCCTAAACACTGTTTTATTGTGAACAGATTCAGAATTCTTGAGTTTATTCGCTTCCGGGCCGTAAATAATGAGTTCTTTGTTAGCTCACTACAGGCCTTTCCACGCTCAACTCGTTTGTTAAAAAGTGTGCTCCTTCACTAATTTAACCTTTACAATTAAATCTTACATCCGGTGGGTAATTGCATTCCCTCTACGTAATTTATAATTGTAGTGATTCTTTATTTTCCGAAGAAAATTGGCGATTTTACTTCTTCCGGTTTTTAGGCCTAAACGAAGCAAAATACGGCTCTTAGTGAATACTCCAAGTTTCACTCCGAACCTACCGTGTTTTACGTTATTCTTTTTCAAGTAGAACGGGGTTTACTTTCTTTCTCACTAACTTGCACAGTTTAGCAGAGAAAAAAAATTGGTTTCCCAAGGTTGTCCAACACGCAGTCACTGGTTGGATCCTGGGCAACCCCCAAAATTTATTGTAATTTTCGTAACAACGAGCCCTTTGATCATTTGCTCACTGCTACTCCAAAAACAACTGTTTTACTTTAATTCCCGGTTTCCTACACCAGAAAAGAAAGTGGGTATTTTTATTTCGAATTTAACAGCATCGAAAAAAAAATTCGGAGTTTATGGTTTATCTGCGCACGCAGTCACAGGCCAGATTCCACAAACTTCCCCCAAATTGGTTCGCTCACCAATTGGAACTTTTTACCGAATCAGAAGCATTTAAAAAAAAATGTCGGATTCGAATCCCAACGGCCAGGCCCCCAAAATATGTAAGTACTTGCTACGGAAGTGGACGATTAGTTCAAAGCAAGGCTCATTCCCAATTCACTCCTTACTGTATAGCTAGGGACTATACACAATAGCATTACATATTGAGCATCAGACCAAGGTTACAACTTGTTCTGACCTCCGCTTAGCTCTGGTGGTCCAACCGTTCAGTTTGACCACCCTACACCAAGTGAGGATTCGCCGTCTCAGCCCTTCTTTTAAAGGGTCGAGAACAATAGAGAATCCCCTGAGGCATTACGTCACGTGACGGGCGAACAGGCTCAATCCGGTCCTGACTGGATTAACAATAGGACACGGCTCGCTACCCGGATGCTGGCGTTGGGCCAACTGCCATGTGTGCATGGTAGTTCGACGCGCGCAGCATCCATGTTTAACGGCAAGGTGCACCAAGGAGCTACCGCTCCGTAGTTTGCGTTGCCGTACATGTAAACCCGTTACAATCTGAATAACATAAAGACAAGCAGCGCACCAGCATCAGGTTGCAGTAATGAGGATACGGAGAATTTGACCAAAACACAGACAACACTACTTCTACAAATTACGTAAACCACAAAGTGAGATGAATGGAACACTTTAGACACTGGAGTGCGACAGAGTGATTTTTATAGCGAACAATCAATTCAGTACCAATTGTCATAGTTCCTTTTCGTCAACTCTGAGCAATTCGATTCCTTCAACCAGACAATTAGCGGCAACATGGACACAACTCATAAATTCTCAAAAATAAAGTTTCATAAATTGACTTTTCTGTCGTTATACTTGAATTTTCAAAATACATTCCAATACCAATAGTCCAAGTCATGTCATATTAAAGTCATATTTTTGGTGGCTGTAAACTTTGTCTGTAGTATAATATTACTTGGACTCCATTATATTACTGCAGAGGACTGCCCAGAATACTGCAAGCAACTGCGCTTGACAACGAAAATGTCTACAATTAATGTTAATTCGGCGCAATGTATGCTCCCAGTAATACTTACATTTCTGCAATGCTCAAGTAATGCCTACCTATTAAATAGAGATATGGAACATCTTCAGGACTCCACAAAACGACCTTTTTCTGCCCTTGAACCTGAAGTAATACGTTGTCCATCACCTGGTGGTAATATAGGATTGCAAGAGTATTACAGCGAGAAAGTGTACCCTTTTTTTTTTTAAATACCGAAAAATCGGTCGACTCAGCATTTCTACTTTGGTAAGTAGAAATGTAAGTCATAAAGTGTACCCTATTTATTTTATAAACAATGTAGTAAATACAACAGAAATTATACTTCAAGTAAAGAAACGGCTAAATTCCCTGTAACTGACAACAATCAATGGCACATATTCCTCGAAGCCGGAGTCTTTAGCTGCCGTCCCTAATTTTTTTTAGTAAGCCCGGAAGCCCTCGTAACTACCGCTGAAGCCTGGCCTCGCTGCCAAAAAAAAATGGAATGAGTTCATTTTTACGCTTTTTCCAAAGCCACAACGCGTTGATGACGGCTAATTTTCGAAAAACAGTTTTTGTTGGTGGTAAACAACACGTTTGTCTTTATCAAGAATTTGTTGACGATTAGGTGGGCTTCGTTCACATCCAACTGTTGGCCGGTATTTTTGCTTCGAATTTCTGTCTCTCTCTCCACTGATCTTGACAAGGCCTGATGGTGGGCAAGCTCTGGATGGATGAAGTTTCGCACGTAGGGGTACGCTGAGGGTTGAATGTTCATAGGCTGCACTTGATTCTTCTCAAAAAGCTTACTCGGAAGAGATTCAAGGGCGCAGAGATGTGCACCCCTTGCGAAGTTAAACATTACCCCAAGTAGCCAAGTTTTAAGTGAAAGACACTGAATACTGAAAAAAAATATAGCTTCTGGAACGAATGGAACCCCAACCTTGTGGCACTTGGGGCACATGCCCTATTGCACCCTACCCCGTTTTTTTGGATGCTCTTTGGTGGATAAAATTGTGAAAAAAACATTATCAGAAAGACTAACACTCAAAGACAATCTGGGCATCATTCTTGATGGTGATTTTTCCTTTTCTACACATGTCCAAACGGTTGTTGAGAAAGCTTATGCAGTGTGTACTACAGTTTGAAATACTTTTGACGATCTTCAACCAAAGATTTTCCTTAAATTGTATTGTAGTCTTGGTAGAAGCATCATCGAATGTGCCAATTGCCAACCAAGCTTGGTGGATAAGACTTGAACGTGACAAGGAGAAAATGGAAAGACTCCAGTGAACTTCGCACTAGCCACCAAGTGACAATAGTCCTTTTGCAACAGTGCCTCCCAAACCAAAGCCCCAGCCTTCGGGCCCACCCCTACAAGTCTGCACCAGCAGATTGTCCGAGGCAAGAATAGTTTCCCACAGGGCAGCCTGCTTATTAGCACTGCAAAACCGAGCATTAACATTTCGCCCTTACGGCAGGCTTGATGATTGTGACAATGCAGAGGAAGGTGTTGAACCCTTTTAATAGCACTATGATAAACGGTGCAAGCTCTTCATGGTGGCTTTCTGGATTTCGACACCATTGAAATGCCATAGAGTCCAGCAGCACGAGTCTTGAGAAGCTGAAGTTTGCATTCATCAGATGCGAAGCAAAACGTGTGTCGCACCATGATAGCTGCTCTGCAGAACTCGTTATGTACCGTTCTCACAACGGCAATGTCTGTTGTTGGCTACTAGCTCTACTCCTTCGAAGTTAACGAAAGTTCGCAACCCATGACAATGAGTAGCTTATTTATTAGCAGGGGTGCTGTATCAACATCAGCCCTCCCAAATACCATTCCAACAGATTTGTTGGCATTGAAGGTCGTATGTTAGGTACAAAAGTCTATCGAGCAGTAACTGAAGTGCCCACCAGCTGGGTGCCAGGACGATGATGTCGTCTCGTCAGCAAATGCGACACCATTCATCTAACAGCCAATTGTCATTTTAGAAATACCAGAAATTACTCCACCGAGGACCAGGCAGAAAAGGAGATGGGGTGGACTTCCTTGTTGCACCCCACAAGTAGCCATAAATGGGTCAGAAAGGTGTACTTCCCAGTTCATCTGGATGGCTTGTCTTTTATAGCAATTGGCAATGAGATCAGTAACATAGCTATGAGGGAAGTCCTTACTGACGAAGAGCCTGGTACACAAAATTATCAGCCACCTTGTCGGAAGGTTTAGCAAAATACACGAAACGAGTGTACACCTGAGAATGCGCCCTGCGATATTTTCTGATGATTTCCTTTACAGTATGTATACACTGCCAGCGGGTGGAGTACTTCTTTTTGAAAGCGAACTGAGCACCGCACATGAAAGTTAAAGCCTTAATGCTATCCTGTATAACAAGGTCAAAAATTTTTGCAATAGGATTCATTAGTGTGATGCAACGGTAATTATCACTGGTGGTAGGGTCAGCAGTCATCCTTTTTAGAATTGATATTAAAGTAGTCCTGGTAACAGGCTCTGGGGATGGAGAGTGGGCCAGTGAGGCAGAAAGGATGAGGGCAATAAAACTATGAATAAAACTATGAGCCAAAGGTGTAGCGACGCAAAGATGTTCTGCATTTAGCCCGTCAGGACCAGCGGCCTTGTCCCTCTTCATGGCAAGTAGCAGGTGACCAACCTCGGCTGGCTTAAGTTCAAGGATGGGTGGGTATTCCCGTATACTGCTGTAATCAGTTGTGTTATCATGACTGGCAATTTCCTCATGGGGGTGTTTCGGTGAAAATATTTGCAAACCGATGCTACTACGAGTTATAGATAGCACTAGAGCCTTGCTCCATTGACAGTCCATCGTGCCGCTGCCCAAAAAGTACCATTGTCACGTACATGTAGCGTATCCTGAAGGGTGGCTGCTCGGAGGGCATGATCGTTCTGGCGGCACCAGAGCAGAGTACTTGGAAAAGTCCGTCTAGTATCACAGCATGCTTCAGAACAGACTCCGGTCCTTGGTCTGCCATCACGAACCCAGCTGAAATGAGCTTGCAAGTAGGCTGTATCTGGTCGTAAAAATTGGACGTAAAAATAGTTTTTTGCACAACTATCCGATTGAATAACCGCAGAATCATTCGTACTGCGACGTAGCATTGCCTATCAAAACCCGGGTACCTGAACGATTTACAGTCCCGAAAAACCCGAGTTTCTGGCTCTGTCAAACTTGGGGTTTTCGGGTTTAATATTGTGGTGATATGGAGGCTCCATTAGGTTATTCGCTCCATTGTTTTCACATTTTTGCTCCATTGTGGAGCAGTTTAGTCGAAGACAAGTGCGATGTGAGTGAACTGCACTGCGCCTTCATGGCCACCGGCCGGTGATGGACTCAGGTAAGCAGGAATCCAAATATTTATTCGTTTGCTGAAGTTTACAGTCGTTTACAGAATGCGCATTTAGTTCGACAGAAACTTTTATGCATTAAGATTCGGTCAAAACTGGGTGGCCAGTCTTTAGATGTATTATTCTTCATGAGGTTCCACTTCCAAAAATGTTAAGCTTAACGAGTTAGGATTGGAATAGTAAATGTAATAGTATACGATTCAGTTAAGAAATTAGAGAAAATTTCAAAAAAGTGTTAAAAAAATTAATAATAATGTTACTAGTGTACCTCAATTTTGTTTAATGTAACATTAGCTATTTTGAGAGGTGAGACTTATGAACTCATGTTGCATCTTGTTCAGTTCAGTGTAAAAACAGGGTACGTGGAAAAACCTGGGTTTTACATTTTTCAAACCCTAAAACCCGCGGTTGGGATTTAGAGCCTGGTTTGGAAACCCAAAGGACGAGGAAGGAATTGAAAACGTGCAGTTAATTTTAATGACTTCTGACAAGAATGACGGCAAGTAATACCTAATTCCCATTTGTGAAGGTAGGTCATTCGCCCAATCAAACAACTCTTCTAATTCTATGCAAGGGATACTACATTCCAGCAAGATTACTGATGGATGCTCTATAGCAGAATTAAACTCAGTAATCACCAGTGATAAAATTTTGTTAACTTGTAACTTGTAGACGTAATGACTCTGGAAACAACACTTACATCGTAGTGAGTCCATAAATGTAATCCTGGTGAAGATATTCGGAAAACACTCGAGAAAAACTGTTCCGGCTGAAAAAACGGTGGAAGATGCAGGTCCTCAGACAACGATGGAAACTGCGTTGCAATGTTGGCAGTTTCTTTGCGAGGGTTGTCTCCAAGCGAACGTAAATAATACATCTCTTTCTACAAGAAAGAAGTGAAAGAGAAATGTTACAAATACACACAGCCAAAAACCGATCGGTATTAAAAAAACTCAGCTTACGCACCTCATCAAAAAAAAAAGTGGACTGCACTGGGGAATGGATGCGTTGCAACAGCTCATCAAAGGGCAAGCTCCTGAAAATTAGAGAATGCCATTTGGCCTTATTTCTGGAGCAGAAGCATGCCGGCTTGATATTCCCTTTTTTTACACAGTTTTTTTTAAATAGGTGTAAAAATAGGTGCTAGCACGATGTTTACTTTTTTTTACACCTTTTTTTTTTAAGTAGGTATAAAAATAGGTGCAGCATTATTCACATTTTCCCCCCAAGGTTAGTACATAAGAATTGTATGTACGGTTTTACTGGAAAACGAGGACAAAATCTGTTCCCACTGCAGCCGACTGAATGATTACAAGCGTAAGCCTTACATAATGTGTTACTGAAACACTTATCTTACAAAAACACAATATGGGGAAAAGCACCCATAAATTTTCACCATAAAACGTAGCAATATCACACCCAAATTGCTGCACCAAGTTTGTGGTCCAAACCGTGATTACTCAAGCTTAACTGACAATCACCAAAGTGTAGCAAAATGGCTTCGATTACTATGAGAGTCAACGGATTCACTTTCAAAGATACACGACATAATTTACACAGCAGTCTCAAAACAATGAAAAACAGTTAAAATTTCCGCAAATTTAGACAGCTTTGAATAAACGATGTTGAATTTTCTTCCTGATGGCTTCATCAGGCATTAAGAAAAGTTCTTCACACTACTAGTTACATCACACTGCACTGTTCTGTAGCAATGTGACCATGCGCGTCCATGGCCTCCAATACTTAGAAGGCCTGTCACTACCCGTTTGGCTTGCCACTCCACCTAGCTCTTAGTCGCTCTGCCAAATCTCCGTGGTCATCGTGGCTGAGCGGTGAGAGAGCTCAGCTTGGCTGCTGGAGGTTTGCCGATCTGGTCGAACCCCTAGAAAAGGGATCTTGGCAAAGTCCCCGCCAGGACTGCCGGCCAGGGTAGCATGAGAGGCTACCGTGCTCCTTCAGCGGCTATGGAACTATTCTGGCCATATCTGGACAATCGTTCGACCCCTATGATGATCGGAGGTTTCTCGGATCGAATCCCAGGGTTAGCATCTCCCTTTACCAGATATTTCTTCTTCTCTAAAAGTCTGGTAATGTTCCAAATTGAGCCGGTTCAGCCATACAAGCAATAAATTGCTTCGGCTGACTTAAGACTCAAAGAAAGTAATTTAAAAAAAAATTGTGGTTGGAGATTCATAAGCACTCTCCCATTAATTTCATGTCTGACAATGGTTACAGATTCGAGGCATCGCAAATGTTTATCACTAATAAAGTTGGACTTATCTGTGTAGTTGTCTTCTCCCAATCTATACGATGTCGATTGACCTTGTGGTGGACTGCAACGCTTGTTCTCCTCACCCTCTTTCCTCGTGTCTGCCATAAATTGTCTCACTCGATTTCTTATACCTTTTCTCGCTTCACGTATATACGGTAGACTGCGTCACAGCCACCACAAGGGACACTAGAGTCCTTCACTTACATTCCCTATTTACATCAAGGCTTTCTCTTCAATTTTCCTCGCTTCGCTCTGCTATGTACTTGATGCTGGTTACCTAGCAGAACAGAAGTGAGGAAAAATAAAGAGAAAGCCTTGAGCGAAATAGTGAATGTAAGAGAAGGAGTCTATAGCGTTCCTTGTGGTGCTCTGACGCAGTCTATATAGGTGAAACGAGAAAAGGCATAAGAAATCGAGCGAGACAACATAAGGAAAGAGGATGAGGAAAACAGTGTTGCAGCCCACCACAAGGCCACTTGACATCGTACACATTGGGAGAAGATGACTACGCTGATAAAGTCCAACTCTGTTAGTGCTAAACAAATGCGATGCCTCGAATCTCTAGTAGCCATTGTCAGGCATGAAATTGATGGAGAGTGCTTATGAATCCCCAACCACCATCGACACTGGCAATCCAACATTTAGTGACGAGAGATTTGGTAGAGAGACTGAGAGCTCGTTGGAGTGGCAGGTCAAACGGGTAGTGACAGACCTTCGAAGTATTGGAGGCTATGGACGCGCTTGGTTCAAATTGCTACAGAACAGTGCTGTGTGATCAAACTAGTGTGAAGAATTTTTCTTATTGCCTGATGAAGACAGCAGGAAGATAATTCAACATCGTTTATTCAAAGCTGTTTGCGGAAATGTATCAGTTTTTTGCTGTTTTGAGACTGGTGCGTAAATTATGTCGTGTATCACCGAGGTACCAGTTAAGATTGTGTGATCAGGGTTGGGACGGAAAACTTGGTAGCAACCATTTTGGTTCTGATATCACTACTTTCTATGGCAAGAACTTGATGGGTCCCTTTACCTTTATAAGAATTTTGTATGATGTCACCGCTTTTGGTTTTATGGTTTTGCTTTAGTGTAAGTATTGATTGTAAGCTCCTTCTGAAAATATAATTGCAAATCGTTTCTTGAACAGCCTAAAGAAAATCACCATTTTGGTATTATTAATGGTCGCTGAATAATTATATTTCGAGTAAGTACCCGGTGCATTACATTTGATTGTAAAACAGAAACAATTGAGCATAAGTAAGTTTAGTTTAGTTTAGGCTTATTCGTATCATTTTTTCTAGTTTTTTTATTCAAGGAGTGGTAACCATTCATGGATTTTATTGCCCATAGTTTAGACGATGAGACGGTTTATTTATTTTATAACATTTTGATTAAATTGCGAAATGGAAACAATAAATTAACCACGGCTACATTGTTACTTGGATAAGGAGGACAATTATTTTCATAACAGATGGTGTGTTCCCAAATTTCACGAAAAAAGCCGTATAAATGATAACAATCTTCGGAGTCAAACCATAAAAGGCACCTATTGGAGTCGAACGTAAACTGAATGTCGAATTTCAAGCATATCAGTCACATAAATTATTTTATCAGAGTGGAATTAGATAGTAATAAGTAGTAGTAGTAATTAGCAAATCAACGATGTTGAGATACCTTTTTTGTATTGAAATCTTTTATGCACAGCTCTGAAACGGAACTTTCTGTTGTTCTATTCATCGATCTATACCATTTCCAAAGATTTCTGTCGTATTAATATTTAGTATTCAATAACAGAAAACAACGGTTTAATGTCTTGGGTCGATGAAGCAGTAGCTAGCCTCCGCCCAAGCACTCACAATGTCCTGATTTGAACAACATCAATCAGACGCCACGGAAAGTCAACAATCTAAACTTGATGGGCGAAGCACTACTGTGCTTCTGGATTTTTTTTTTTATATATTATCTACTTAAGGTACAATGTATTGAATAAAAAGCAAAAATACACACAATCATGAAAACAGGAGAGGGGAGTTTAGTTTCTGTTGAGGAAGAGGGTTCCCCCCCCCCCCATGTAACCAAGTATGTATCGTATTGCACAAACATGTAGCCTCTTTACTGCAGAAACATCCTTCATAGAGAAAACCATCTTCAAAAATAGGTTTGTAAGAGGTTACTGGCTGAACTCTACATTTAGAATGCTTGAAAATAACTGTAAACTCAGTTATGAGCCCTCCAATTTCAATCATAACAAAAATTACATTTACCTACGAGCTCCCTTTATAATTTAAACGTGGGGCAATTTCATGCATTTTGGAACTGCACGCACCTAGCCGTAACCATAGCACCAGAAGAAGACAAGAAGAATTTTGCAACAAAATTCCAATTGGTAATTCCTAGGATCTTTTACATGCCATAATCGACATAAGCACGAGGAATGACAGGAGCTCTCTCCCCCAAAATGCCAGAATTCCTAAAATAATATTACCGGGTGTCTTCCCTCCATGTGTAAAGTGTAAGCAAAGAACATAAGGTACTAACCGATAAGCAAAATTTTTGTTTATAAAATCCATCCTTGGTGTAGTGGATACATGAACCTTAACTTCTTGGCTCCCTACATGTTGCTTTAAATAGCTGGCGCTCCACTTTTGAACGCATGGTCCGATATCCAATCCTTTCAACAAAGCCGGTACCCTCTGTAACAAAAGGCAACATGTTAGCAAAAGTAGCCAGTCTTACGTTGTACAATCATACTACGTGCCACAGCTCTCTGCTGTGACATCACCACGAGTTAGCTATTGGCGAACGAGAACAGCAGCTGTTTCGCCATGTGAGTGGACGAACCCAGTCATGTGATATGCAAATCACGGCACAAAGCTGTAGTGAAGGTAAAACTCGGAACAATTATTTAATTAAATGAAGCAACTTTGTTTTTATTTCATTAGCCATGAAAATTTGATCTTCCTTAGTTAGGCCATACTTTTTTAATGCCTTTTTTTAAAGACTATTTTTCAGGATTTAAAATCACTGTTGAGGAGCAGGTACAGAGCCACCTACAAGCAAAAATTTAGCTGCTCATTACTTAAACAAGTTCAGAGTACCTTTTACATTTCTGTTGAACAAAGAACTAATGCACATCAATACGACAAAATACGACAGTGTGACAAAATGTTATATGTATGTAGACAAACATTCAAGAATGGCTCAGAAACGTGTCTTATAATCTACGGAAGGATCGGTTTTGATTACCGAAACATGGTTTGCGGTTTTAATAAAAACCTCCAGTACCTTAAAAAACAACCGTTCGTCAGACGTTATTGTTTTGTTGATAGACTTGCATTGTGTGAGCTACTGAGCATTCACCATCTGCACTTGGAGCAGTGCTTTTAGCTGTTACCTTAACTAAAACTCAAAATGCACAAAAGAAAACGTTGGCATTAAACTTAGGTAACTCGTTTTTCATTTACAGTATGAAATTACTAGGTTCAGTTCACTCCTATATGTGGAAAAAATTTTCAAGGTTTCTATAAAAAGCGAAATCGAGGCGAAACAGACCGAAGTTTCAGCAAAAAAAAAAAAAAAAAAAACAGAAAACCTAACCGAAACTTGAAATTCCAAAACCGACCCATTCAGATCAAATCTGTGTGAAAGAAGACTTGAGATTCTTTTTATTGGATTTTCACAATTATGATTCTTTACATTGGATTTTCGGCTTTTACATTCAAGACCACATTTTCTGTGGAAATCAGTTACATCAATTTTACAATTCAAAGCAACTAGGGCAACTCTAGGCAAATTGTTGTTTTCCTGAACTAAAGAGCATGAAAAACAGTTCTTCATCTACCCAGTTCAAACAGAACACAAGCTCTGAGCAGTAAGACTTTCATAAGAAATTGAGCCAGCCAATCAAATATGACATGCCGAAAGGATCATTGTTTTTTACTTGGTAATTCAGAAATCACAAGGCAAAGGTGTACGCTATTTGCCAAAATGTCCCTTGATTGTCACAAACCAAGGTGAAGAGTTTCAGGGGGCTTCTTATCTTGTTGGAAGATCTCCCACCTTCTTCTGGCACTTTGAGGATTGAACGCCTTTAGACGTGGAGAAACAGAAAGTTGTTTTGAATTTGCCACTTGTGTTAGTGCTTCTGGTTGGTAAGGAGGGATGGGATGCTGTGGGTATTGGGCTTAGTGGCTACAACTGTGGCGTGTGGGGAGTGAGTTGAGGAAGGAGTGCCTTCCACTTGCTGTTCAGTTTCTGGGTCAACTCGGGTGTAATAATCTTACTGACATCGCAATGTGAGGCTTCTTGGGTATTCATAAGTGTTTTCCTGGCATTCTGAAAGTGATAGACGGAGATGGTCTCCAAAGCACGAAGGTGGGGCTCGAAGTGTGGCTCAGATTTTAGAAGCATCTTGGTGCTTTTCCAAGCAATCTCATGTTTTATGGAGAGGCGCTGAGCAGCAACTGCACTCTGGTTGGCATTATGCTTCTCCACAGCCTTCATGTGCTTCCGTGCACGGGTACACAACCAAACAAGAGAAACCAAACGTTGAATTTGATATGCGAGCTGAGAATGCAGACCACGACACGACAATAACAGACATCAACGAGACGGCCAACAATGGTTACAACACTGTTTTGTTGCGCCAGTGACACTCCCAGGCAGTAAAACCAAGAAAGATGTGGAATTTGTGGTGTACTGCTGTCCTACAGCCAATTTTATACCTAAAGCCCTTCACAATACTGAACCTTTGTTGAAGAGTGATAACAAAAAGCCCAATTTTACCTGGGGGGAGGTCAAAATCGGTTTCTATTGTCTAACCGAAAACATACATATAATACCTGTAAATTTCTTACATTCAGTTCGTGGATGCTCCTTATGTCTCATGAGGTTTTCCCCTGTCTATATACGGCCAGCTGCGCAACCCCACTGCACATGCGTGCAGCCCTCCTATAAAAGCCTTCGGTCCGGGCCATACGCCATCTTTTTTCCTCTCGATATGTCATGGTGGTGACTTAAGAGGTGACTTAAGAGGTGGGTTTACAGGTAGTATATATTTTTGGTTAGGCAACAGAAACCAATTTTGACCTGCACCCAGGTAAAATTGGGCTTTCTATGTGACGTTTAACAAAATATCTACTAACTGTAGATTTCTTGCATTCAGTTCCTGGATGTTTTCCTTGTCTAGATACGGCCAGCTGCGCAAACCCACTGCGCATGAGTGGAGCCCTCCTATAAAAGCCTTCGGCCCGGGCCGGCCGCCATCTTTTTTCCTCTCGATATGTCATGGTGGTGACTTAAGAGGGGAAGTAGGGTGGGTTTACAGGTAGTATATATTTTCGGTTAGGCAATAGAAACCAATTTTGACCTCCAATTTAGGCTTTCTATGTGACGTTTAACAAAATATCTACTACCTGTAAATACTCGTCAATATATGGTGGCGGGCACCACATGACGGGTTACCCCGGGTTGCGAGCTGGATAACAAAAACAAGAATTAGTTGTCTTTCATCAGCTTCAAAGGGTGTGTGGAGGGTCTTGCTTCTGTCTTCTGAAGGTCTTCGTTTCTGTTATTCAGTGCTTAAGGGGGTTGGGCAGCTACGACGAGTCCACAGACAGTGTAGCCCAAATTCTTGTCTTGACATATCCAGAAGTAGTGACTTGTGAAGACAGTGTGGCTTCTCCATGGTGCAGCTTAAAAGATTTCAGCAATGGAGCCTTGATTTCTGCAATGGCGACTGGACTGTGGAATGCCAGAAGTTGAAAGTGCCCTTAGTACATGTACTCTGAACTTGATTTTGTTGTCCGCACGGTCAAGATGTGATCGTTGTAGGCAGTGGATAACCTTCTTGGTCCAATCAATGGTTGTTGTGGCCGAAATTCCATTGGTTCCATTGGGGAATGGTGAGAGAAGATGGATTCGGCGTATTTCCACACTTGTAGTTCCATATTCTGTTGATGTAGAAACAAAAAGTTCGAACTTAACAGTGTTCAGATAAAATTTGATACCAATGATGTTAGTTTTCGCAGGAATGAAGATTGGGTCTTGGAAATCAGGGTGTGGTCTCAGACGGTTGAATTCACCAAGTCGAGAAAGATGCTGTGGGTAGGATCGCTTGAGAGGGCTTGCATTTTGCTGCATCGAAGGCTAGCTGCAAGGAAAGTTAAAAGGACTGACTGCCGTGAGACGTGAGTGATGATGAATTTCGGTTGGCTCAAATGGTTCGCATGAGGGGATCAAGAACGATGGAGGGTTTTCCTCTGGAGAGATCCGGTGGATTGAAGGTTGTCCTTCTTCGAATGACTTCAAAGTGTTGACATTCGAGAGTCCTCTAAAGGTGGGCATTACCTGCGGCTTTAAGACTGAGCAAAATATGAATATTGTAGAGTCATGAGTCCATCCTTGAAAGGGCGGTGAAGAAGATTGATTGTACCAGCAGATGGGAATGGGTTGGATTAGTCTTCTTCTAGTTGAACCAATGAAATCTTCGTTTCCAATGACTTTCGTGGAATAGTGTGTGAATTCCCATATGGGTTTGTTGACAAACTGGAGGCTTGTTCTTTAAGAATTTCAGTCATTTCATGGAAGATTGTAACCACCCATGTTAGAATAGAAATGAAGGGGTTCGGGTGGATTTAGGTTTTGGCATGATGATTGATCAGGAAGGTTTGTGAGGCTTCTTAGATGATTTGTGAGGAGGTTTGAAAGTTGGGGGAACAAAGGCGCTGCCGGCTTGTGTAGTGTGGTTAATGGAGAGAGTTCTAGAGCCGTTCAGTTTTCAGGGGGACCGAGAACAAGTTTGAATGGAGCGAAATGGTGAGCGAAAAGGAGAGCGAAATGGTTCTACCAAGGGAGAGTTTGGGCATCCAAGGGGGAGTTTGAGTTGATGCATCGGGACTTCAGGCCATGCGCATCGTGGTGCAAGAGTTGATTGATGATTTGCCCCAAGAGTTAAAGAGATGTTAACAAAAAGCAGAAAGTTAAAAAGCACTTTAGTAATTAAAAACACATACAGAGTAGCCATCAAGTGCTGGTGAAACAACGAAATCACGACGTTTCGGTTCCAAGGTCGGAACCGTTTTCAGGTGAAGGGTTTAAAACATGTCAAACAACTTAAAAATAAAATAAAAATTAATAAAGTAACAGCAGAGCAGGGCCATGGAAATAAAACTCACAAGTCTTAAGGATGCAAGGTTCCATGCTAAAAACTAAAACCAAAATAAAATAAAATAAAAATCAGCACAATTCAAAAGAATGTGCCAACAGTCCACCTAACTCACCCAAGTCTGCAGGTCGAATGAGAGAGGATTCGGTCGGCTATGCTTTAAATAGTGAGCCCCTGGATTTTGAT